>KK116535.1:10861-39256 GCA_000611955.2 Stegodyphus mimosarum | reverse complement strand
TTACAATAAATATTGATAATTTGAAAAGCCTTTTTTTTCCTTAAATTGCTAAATTCAACAACTTACATCCAATAAGGAGCTTTACACCCAAATTTTTATTTCATAAGACACTATTGGCATTCTTCATACAGTGTTTTATGATGAATTTACTGGATTCTTAATTTACAGAAACCAATAAATTTTTGTCTAGGTAATGCTTCTAAATGACAAACCAAACCTTTTACCATATTTTATCACATGAAAATTTTTCATGCATCTTTAATCCAGCTTCTTTAATTATTACTTCATGCTTTATAATACAAGCTGGAAAAGTTATGTACTATTTATAATTTCTTTCATAACTGCCAACCTTGAGATATGTAAAACATAGAGGTTCTGGTGCCCAAAACCTCGAGTTTCCAGGATTTGTTTTGCTCCATAGCAGCATTATTTTAAAGAACTCCAAACTGATTTAAATTCTCTTTATAATGCATAATTTAGGTTATTCAAGTGCTCATAATATAAAATTTATTGCTATTTAATTAGACCTATTAAATTTTATGTTCACTGCTTTATTTCATTTTGCAATTCTCTTATTCTTTTAAACTAAGGAAATCCTGAACATGGCAAGAAAGCTTTAATTCCTCAAAATAAGTATGATGAAAAAAAAAATTAATAATAAACACAAGTACTACTCTGTGAATAAACTTAGTAATGTACCATATATTGATGTAACACAAAATTAAATACAAATATTAGCTGATTAAACATTAGTTAAATCTCTATAACAGATTAAGACAAAGGAAATAAAAAAAAAATTATTCGAAAAATAATGATGAATGACTGAGGATGGAGGAATGAAATTTGGACAATTCAATTTTCATTAATTCAATAAATTTCATTTATTACTCAAAAACACCTGCAACAGTAAAGGTTAAATTTACAAACCAGGTGTTTTCAAAACTGACCAGGAAATATGATTATAAAAAAAAACATTGGCAGCTATGTCCAATATATAAATAATCTCTTCACAAAAATTTATATACAAATAAACATACCTTTTCCTGAAATACAAGCCTCAGTAAGTCGTTCTATTAGATCTGGTTTATTACCATTTGTCGGTAAGGAACACGCTTTTAACATTCTCTTTAAATCAGTTACCTATAAAATATTTAACATAAAGAAGGAGCTTAATAATTTAACAGAAAGTTAACAATGTATACTATATTTCCACTGAAAACTTAAAATAAAACATCAAATTACCTTGCCAAAAACCTTTTCCCTTTTAAACATTTTTTACTTTGCAATGTATATTCTAGGAAAAAGCTTTCAGCATGTTTTGAAAACTAAAAATCAGTTGGCATCATGTGAAGGTTTGATAAATTTCAACAATTAAAAAACAAATGCTTATTATAAGAGAGGAAATAATTTTAAAGCTCATTATTTGGACTTTTCAAGAATTTTTTTACCAGCTAAATTAGAGTACCTCTTGTAACAGCGTCATATGATAGGAATTAAAAGCAAAACCAATGAGCTGCTAAATAATTTTTACACATAATATTGGGTTCATATCCTCGTAGAACGAATAAATGCAGATTTATGTTACAATATAAGGCTTAAAGAATTTCATAGGTATATATTTTCTTCCGATATTTTCGGATATTACCTAAAATTATACAGAGATATAAGAGGGAAAAGAACAAGAAATTTTCTGTAAAAAAAAAAAAAAAGAAATACGTTATACTAACAGATATGTTGAAAATTATTCAAATTTCAAAATATACTCAGCAATGAAATTAAACAACTCACAAAATTAGAAACAAGAAAAGATTACAAAACGGTGACAAGAATTTAAATGAAAAAAATTTAAAGATCAGATTCAAATACAGCTACATGTGTCCATATTAGCATCTACAGATAATGTTTCACAAAATACCGTATACAATTTTAAGCCGGGCAATAGGAAACGGAACAATGTAAAAATATGAGATCTCCATATTTAACAAAAAATTATTAAAATGCCTGGAACATTAAACAACACAGATCGTTATTTCTTTTCCAAGATGTTTTTCTTCGTATTTATTAATAAAGTTATAGTGAACATTTTAACAAGCCAGAAAACGAAAAAGGTTATGAGCTCCATTATTTACTTAGACGTGTTCTCGCAAAAACTAGAAAACTTCATAATTTATATTTGATATTCATCTTAAAATCTCACAAGCAAATTATCCATCAAACAGCTCTTCAAAATTAAAAAATATTATCCAATAATTTAACCATCCATCTAAATTTACAATCCACGCAAGCATTAAAATAAAATGGACAAATGTTCATTAAAGTATAATGAGATTAATGAAATATTCTACAAACATGTACAACAATAGTAACCTTCATATTCCTTATTCTTTCCAACATGTCGTTCTTTTCGGTCAGTTCGTCTTGTTCCATATTGACACTTCCCTTGCAAAAAATATCGCTCACTGATTCTAGCGCACCGTTACAAAACAACACAATCGCACTTTGAATAGTTCAAAACATTTACTGATCTAAACACAGCAAAGCGAAACAACTTCAACTAAAACTATCCAATCACATTTTCATCACCAGCTATTGACCGCCGCTAGGAGCACTGGACATCATAATATCAAATCGACGAAGTTTACTATAAATTCAAAGAGGACGTTTCAATCTGAGGGTGAGACGCACGATTTTCCTGTCTGTGAGTATTTTTTTTGCTCGTTCTCCTCATTTGAGCCAAACGACCACCAGATAAGAGAATTACTTCATTGTACTCCCCTACTGAAAACGAAATTATTGTTAGCAATAATGAATCTAATAATTCCACCGCATCTAATATCTCATATTGGAATATGAGATACCAATCCCGACCACTGCCAAATGAATCGGTATCTCCTTAAAGCAATCTGTTAATCTGCATCCGCTCGTAAATCCAAAAAGATTAAAACTACTCCTGCATTTCATGAATTTGTAAACAAGCATAAGAACATTTTTCCGCGTCTCACCGAAGAAATAACAAAACCCAAGAAAGAATGGAAAATCAGGAAAACAATATGCATACTACGGTATTTGAAGAAAACCTCCAAACTCAAAGCAGCAGTAAAAATAAAAATAGTAACGAATGTATTACTCCTACCAAAACCTGTAAACAGCCGAAAATCTCTGTTACTAAAGATAATTTTACGCAGGAGAACAAATTTGAAAATCTATCCCCTAAGCAAAATGCTGAAGTTCAGAAACAAGAAGATAAGAAATCCGCGAATAAAGATATGATCCCACCCATAGTTATTTCTGAAGATAACGTTGACTGGATTACCTTAGATGAAACTTTAAATATGATCTGTAAAGACGAATTCGAAACCCAAATGAAGTATAGAGCCAATCACCTTTATTTTCAAAACCTAGAAGATTGCAAAAATACCGTAAAACACCTAACTAAAAGATAAGGTAAACTTCCACTCAGACCTCCCGGTGGCGAAGTGGCTAGTGCGTTGCGCAGCTGCACCACAAGTCCGGGGTTCGATATTCGGGCTGGGCAAGGTTGACTCAGCCTTTCATACCTTAAGTGGGTCGATAAAATGAGTACCAAGTTCGCTTGAGGCCTAAACACTGGAGGCCCTGCGACAAACTGACCACTTGTCTATGGCATATGCTGATACACTCCGGGGCACAAAAAGGTCAAGAAAGCAGAAAAAGGGCACTGCAGGCCGTGGCCCAGTAGGGCTGTTGCGCCACTGAGTTTAGTTTAGTTTAAGCGTCCACTCATGTCATCTAGATAGAGAAAAGAATATCAAAATTATCATAAAGAATCTCCCCTCCTCTATTGAAGAAGCTAATGTTCTCAAAACTCTCACTGAAAGAAATTATCCTGTTCTCAAAATTTCGCAGGTCACTAAGAAGACTGAAGACTCCTGATTCGACTTCCCATTTATTTTGCTGAAATAGCATCTGCCGAAAAAGGAAAAATCTATCCTACCACTTATGAAAATCTTCAACTTTAACGTTCTCATCGAATCTTAAACTAAGAAAACCAAACGCCCAACACAATGTTATAAATGTTAATGATTTGGAGATACGCAGCACAAATGTTTTAATGAGCAACGTCGTTCCAAATGCGGCCCACCAGCGGCCGAGCGGTAAAGACGCTGAACACTGGTAGTTCGGTCCGAGGTTCGAATTCCGCGAACGGGCTGGCTGCATGGGCGTTTTCGTGGTTTTCCCCATGTGTAACGTGTATACGAGCCAGTTTTCCTTAGAAAGTCCTCCACGAAGGCATCCCTCCCTTTAGGCAGATAGCCCTCGTGTGCTCTGCCATAATTGAATAACCTAACCTAACCGTTCCAAATGCGGTCAAAACCACAGAAGCTCCCTATGGAATGTAAAACCTGAAGAAAAGCCTAAGTGCAATTTTCGCGGTCAAGACCACGTCAGTTCATATCGAGGATGCCCGGAATATAAGAAACGCTTTTCCAAATCTCAAAAAACCGAAGAAATTCAACGAGCCCTAATTAAAGCGAAAGAAAACTTCTCATCATTACCGAAATTAAATCCAACTGACTCAACTACTTCCAATACGAAAAGTACCAAGTATAGTAGAATTCTCCAGAAAAATGCAGAACACAACTCAGAATTAAGTTGTATCCTTGAAATATTTAAAGATGAAATAATTGTGAACTTTTTTGAAAAGATTATGCTTATCTTAAGAATGCCAAAAATACAGCAGAAAAACTCATTATTGATTTCCAAGCAGTTCAACTTCTAATTTCCTTCACAGAAGCAGAAGATTAATAGCCACTTTCTCCCAGCGAAGACATAGCTGAGCGGTAAAGATCAGGGGAGGAGTTGTTACCTTTCAGGTAGAGGGTTCGATCCTCGCTCATAAAGTTTCACATTTCAGAAGATAAATGGTTTTTTTCTTCCCATTCATAGGCACTGGTTTTTGACCAGGTGTATTTGCATTCGGATGTACATTTTATTGCGCCATTTTTGGACTTTTTATTTTTCACACTTCAAAACCCGAATAGGTATCCAAAAATAGACTGGTAAATGACTGAAAAGGTCTAACACCTCTTACAAAAGAGATGGTCTACGGTCTACTCTCAGATACAGGAGATTCCGATAGAGGTCGCCGCTTTTTGGGATGGCACAGACTGTCCTTTCACCCCCCCCGCACTGTTGGTGAATAGCTAATATACTTTGCACTTTGTAATCGATTATGATGTCTTGCTACTTCGTTTACGTTTTCTGCGGAATCATGGCAAGGTTGTAGAGACATTAGGTTATTACGAAGCAGGAGACATAAAAAATGAGCAACGCCTTCGCCGGGAATCGAACCACGGACCTCTCGGTTACGCGTCAAGCATGCAGACCACTACACCACAAAGGCATACGAAGAAGGAGGGAGAAATGCCTTGTAAGGTTATATATAAAAATCTTGCAGAAAGGAAAAAGACCTACCTTCATATTTAGTTTTTTCTTGTTATACACGAGACTGGGCGCAATGAATCTCTATGATACAGCCAATCGTTTCCATTATTCAAACTAATTCATCGTGAGACCTTTATAAAAGTCTCAAACAGAAACTGGCTCATATTTCTGGTGCAATGTACTGTTCAAAAGTATTCATATGCTTTGTTTAATTCTCTTCTTAATATAAAAACAGCAACTGTGCATGTTATGAATAAAAAAATAATGAAAATTAATGCATGTTTGTATTCTTGTCTAAGCAGAAATAATGCGTGATTATAAACTAGGTATTAGAATCCAATGATTATATATGTAAAATTTAAAACAATAATTACATATGGTAGAGGGAAGGAAATGGGGAAATGAATCATTGAATTTTATTTATTTGAAAACTTTATAATCGAGAAACAACGCCCACTTGCGTATCGATTATACAAGTCTGTCTATCGACTATGGAGGACAGTCTTTTCCATTCGAGAAAGCGGCGAACTCTGATAGATTTCGTTCATGATTTTCATGCATTTGTTGACATTGCAATTGTGAAATTTTTTGCAGGTGTTTAATTTTTTTTTATTCTCGTAAATACAAAATGTGTAAAACAAAACTACACAAATCTAGTCACTGTATTTTGGCTGCGGCCTGTAGCATAAGAGCAAAACCTTATTTGCTGTTTACTATATAAACATGTTCTATTTTCGCCCAGATCCTGCATGCAACCTTATGTGGAAAGCTGCCATTCATAGACAAAAAAATGGGTTGCGAACAATTAATATTCTCTCTGCAGAAATCACTTTATTGAAAATGTTTTCGATGTAAACAACAACAAACTACACTTCTAACGGAACTGTAAATTCCGCTTCCAGTACAATATTTCCCTACGTACTTCTGCATTTTTTCAACTATATTTTCTAGTGTTGGGCTACCCCGTTGAAACAACGCGGGCCTCCATGAAACCCGCAGAGACATTCGACAAAAGAACGAAATTATTAGCTTCCTAGAGCAACTGGATAATCATTTTCTACTATATCCACGCCTTACGAGAACAGGCACTAAGTTGACATCGGAAAATTTCGTCTGGTGAAATAGGCAGCCTCATATATAGGCTCGAAAATTTCAAAACTGCTGTGGTAAAAGCGTTCCCTGTAGTCAAAGATAGAGCGAAACTTGAAGCCGGATTGTAAGGCCGGTACCGATTTAAAGTCGAGAAATTAACAAAATTTATATTAAGAAAGGTCCAAGCCACTAATTACGGGAAAAGACAAGATGTAGAGATAATTCTGATAATTTTGTCCCGACTATTGCCGCAAATCCAGAATTATATCGAAGTGAGAATCTTCCAGCACATTAGAACAATTGTTTGAGCTGGCGGTGAAATTTGAAAGCAGGAGGGTTACAAAACTTGCGAATATAAGAAGTTACGTCCAGAAATTAAACGGACAGCTTTCTAGGCCGAATTCAGAACAAACAAGGAGATTCAGCGGCAGGTATAAATTTCTATGTAAGAAGAAAGGCGACCGCCAAAGCAAGCCGCAAAATTCTAAACAAAAGGCGGTAAAGCATTAGTTAAACTAGACCGGTGTGCTGAAAAGAGGGTACAGTCACCCCGCTTGGATATAAATACCTCGAAAGTACAATTAAACACGGTAATAATAAAACATTTGTCTATACCTGTTACACAGATTCAACTGAATAACATGCTAACACAGGGCTTAGTGGATACTGGGGCCCCAGCTAATTTTATTTCAGAAAATTTCTTTCGGAAAAATTTTAAGAAATACAGGTTGTTTAAAGTTCAAAATACCAAAGTTATTGCAACTCAGAGCAAACATTGTACATGTATAGGTAAAGCGACATTCAATGTGGAGATAAAGAATGAGGTTAACAAAGCAGTATTTTTTGTTGTGTCTAATTTACAGGCTTCAGTCATTTCAGGCATTAATTTTCTAAAAAAGCAAGGGCAAAACGTAATTTTCGGAACGAGACTGTACAGTTGCACATGCGACCAAAGGATGTGGAAGCTGTGGAACATTCAGATATGAATCTCTTACATTCCAAGCCGAAGATAGAAAAAATTGGAAGAACTGGTAAGACAATTTTCTGAAATACCTGGTCCGACCCACATTGCCCCCTTAGTAATTAGTTCGTAACCCTTTGCCCTCTTAGACAAACTGTTCTTTGTCCAGATAAGGGCGTCAGAGTTTAAAATAAATGTTATTAAAAATAATAGAGGAGGCAATAAGAAACTCAGACATAGCTAGAACAAAACAGAAACTGTATTATTACAGGAAAAGCAGAAAATCCAATTTCAACGTAGGGGATAAAGTGCTAAAAGTAAAAAATGCCGTGTCTTGTGCCTCTCAAAGAAAATGCTCAAATTTTATCCCAGTTTTAAAGACTGATTTATGACAGAGCGTATCAATGGTGCACTTAAACGGAGAAAGAGCAGGTAATATCACTGCCAATGTGTCAAGTCAAAGTAAAGTACTATGACCGTAATGATATATCTATTTTTAAAGATATTTTGCGGGAAGCGCCAAACACAGGTGAGGGGCCCTCAACGTCTAAAATGGTACTGCCAGGAACAAAAAGGAAAAAATCCAGAGTGGTAGAGTTGGAAGGAAAGAAACGTTGACATGAAGAGCCAAGAGGCAATAACAAACGAAGCTGACAAAGAAGGAGGCCCAAGAAAAGACGCCAACGCGAGTTCCACAGCGGAAACGCCGAGCAGAAGAGCAATATCCCAGATGCAAGAAACAATTGAGAAACAAAAGAGCTTGAACGACTGACCAAGGAACTTCTTCGGCCACAGCCCGCAAGCGTCCAGTACATGTAGAGTTGAAGCAGCGCCAAAAGGAAGTAGCTTGGAACAGAGGAGTAAAAAAGAAGCAGTCGGCAACGAGGAATGGAAACAGCAAGAGCTAAACCAGCAAGGGCCGCTACAACGAATTCGATTCCAACAGATCAGCCAAGTCCCCCCATGGGAAGAGTTTGCAAAGAAAAGGACGCAAGACTTCGCGAAACAAAAGATAAGTCAAAATTATTATATTTAAGTTTATTTTAAAGCTAGTACGAAGTTGGTTGAGAATATTTATTTCAGTTTTGCCGCGATATATGATGATATTTATTTTAATTTGTAGAGACATTAGGATTTTTTGATGGCGAGAAACATGAAAAATGAGCAATGCCCTCGCCGGGACACGAACCTTAGACCTGTAGAATACGAGCCGAGTGTCCAGGACATTACACCACAAAGGGATGCTAAGAAGGCGAGAGAAATTCTTTATATACTACCTCTTTTAAAGGGCGACTGGGAATTAAGGGACCCTGTCGTCGAATCCTGGTGGTGGAGAATCTTCATCCACCACCATTTTTAGTTCGGGCGCCACTGTAGAAACATTAGGATTTTTTGAAGCAGAAGACGGAAAAAATTAGCAATTCCCTCGCCGGGACTCGAACCTCAGATCTCTCGAATACGCTCCGATCACTACACCACAAGGGCAATCTAAGAATGCGGGAGAAATACTTTTTATACTCCCCTTTTAAATTGCAACTGGGGATTAGGAGACCCAATCTCCAAATCCTGGTGGGGAAGAATCATCATCCACGACCTTTTTCAGTTTCGGCGCCACTGCAGATTTATCAAGTATTTTTCAAACAGGAGAAGAGACAAATATGCAGCATAAACTCAGAACTGAGTCCGTTAATACTCTTTTTTGAACTCTTTAAACGTAGCTTAAATACTGTTTCTGAAACAAATATAGAATTTGCATTTACGTCATAACAAATTTACATCCTGGCAGGAAACTGAAATCAGGAGAGAAAGGAAAGGAAAACTAAAAATACTTGGTTAGATGAAAATAATGACCTTACATTGTTTCCACTTATAACTCCCTACCAAAATGAGTCTTTAGAATCGAGTTCAATGCAAATGAATTAGAAAAAGTATTTAAGTAAGGTTCAGCTAACTTCGGTAGAGAGTACTAAGAGCCCTTAGTAGCTTGTGTTTGCCTTCTGATTAAGTCACTCTTGAAGCTGTTACTCTCGGCCGTATTATACGTGCCTTTTGATATTCGCCGGCTAATTTAATTTAAGAGCCAACTATGTTAGATAAGTGTGTCTAGCTTCGGCTCTAAGTATCGTTTACTTAATTATAGTTTAGATCATATTTCTTATTCTAAGTTAAAGCACGAGTAGAGGCTTCCGGTAAGCCCGAGAAGGGGCCGACTGTTATTCTTATTTGAGTGAATAAAAGGGTAGTTTAACCCTTCTCGAGTCTACGTCTGAAGTCCCGTCCACTGAAGGCTCGCGACGTAGTTGCCGCTATTTTTGTTCGCCGGGATAAATTCGCATTAAACAGAAGACGTAAAACTGAGTTCGCTCGTGGTCAGCTTTCTCGCCCGCGACGTGAACGAACAGCCAATAGCCTGATAACTTCTTATCATGTGTAGTAATCGGAAGAAACTTCTTGCTTACTCTTTTCAATATGGCCTTAGAACCACATAGCGGTGAGGTTTTGGTTAAAGAGATCATAATTGTCCACAGCAATAAAATTATCAGCATTGTTTACGGCATCCTCAGATTTCTCAAACCATATATATTAGTAAAAATTTCAAATTCTAATTAAAGGGGAAACTCTGTATATTTTTAAAGCACTGATCTGACCAGTATATCCATACGCTTCACCTGTATCTAACACCGTAAGTAATAGTAACCTAAATAAATTGCAGTTTTTACGAAATCAAATTCTGTGCCTTAGAAAATTCTCCTGAATTATTACAAATGTTCGCTATATCATTTGTAACAAGAAGCTCTGTAAGTATCTCAACATCACTACCAAATACTACATCATAAACTAACTTCACTAAAATAACAACTTCTAAAATAAAGCAGTTGACTGTGAAAGAGTTTTCAATAAAATACAGCTACGAATTTTCGAGGACAATTACAATCTTGGGCATACGACACTCATTTACTGAATATTAATTAAATTACCTTTGTAAAGACCGTTCATAACCATATTCCGTTATTTTTTCTTCTAGGTGCTATCAGAGATAGGTGAGTGGTCAGCGCGTTGGATTACAAAGAGAACGGTGGTGAGTTCGAACCACCCCTAGTTGCAAATCGAAGGGTTTCTGCGCGTTGCGTTTTATCACTAGCTTTTTCTCATTTTGAAACGTGTTTCTTATATTTAGTCCTGAATCATTTTATTCTTATTTTATCTACTATTATTATTGTTCTCAATTCATATTTTATCCATTATTATTATTATTATTGTTGTTTTCAAATCAGTTTAAAAAGATGCACTGTACATAAAAAACATTAACCCATTATGTAATGATATATCGCCAACTCTTGTATAAATTATCTTTTTTTTTTTTTTTTTTACCTTATTGCATACTTTTTCTGTACATAAATTTGCATAAACAGTACAAATTTTTAACCTCATTTTAAAGTAAAAAATAAAAGATATACACTAATAATAAAATTATTTACGTATTAATTTGGCATCATCAAAGCCATCAATAAACTTCCAACTGATAATAAATATTCTGTTTTAAGCCTGCGAAGATATTTAGAGTCAATAAGAAACAATAAAAAACACGGTTTGATAGGACAAGTAATGAATTTAATCGCTGAATGTTTGGAATAAGGAATATTATTACTAGAATTACCAGAAAATTTTAATTATTACTTAAATATTTCAATCATCACCTGAATCTCTTGTATATTTAATGAAAAGAAAAATATCTAAAGAATTATAGGCACTTTTCCTAAGGAAACTTATAATAGAATAGATGCAAATGAAAGCTGTTGCCCCCATCTGATATTCACAGTGCCAAATATTTTAGGCGGAGTTGTGTTTTACTTTATTTATAAGCATATTGATTCAGAAATATTATTAAAAAAATAAATTCAGAAATTGACAGAATATTATTCAATTTATACAAATGAGCAGTCACGCAGAAGTTTCAAAAATAAAAATGTAATACTTTAACATTTTTACACGTTTTAAGTAAAAAGGCATGTTCATGCGATGCGTGCAAAACAATTTAAACTTAACAATAGTGGACTGTATATTAATTTATTTTACAATTGCGAGCCATTTACATATGCGAGCCATCTTTCTAGCGATGACTTACTTAGAACCAATAACAGCAAAAAACAAAAATTCAGAGCGAGCGTTACAGGGTTACTGTAATTAATGACCATATGCGCCATGCAAGGCGCCAAGAAGTTAACCACCAACTGTTCTAAAGAATGAACATTCCCCCCCGGCATTGAAGGGTTGCTTCAATAATTTCGTGCAATAATACTTATAATAACATACAAAATATTACAATTACAACATAACAATACAATAATAATCAGTTAGCAATTAGCAGTACAGCAATCAAATACAATAGTAATCGATTTTCAATACGAAATTTTATAATAATAAAAACAAATTTTTATCCAAAATACAACAATTAATACATTAATAAGCAAACTTACTTAACTAAAGAAGTTTCTTCCTGGGGTAGTACTGCGATTTTTGTAATTCCACGCTTTATGATGCCTCTTGCAGTTCGAATTTCTATTACTCTAACCTTACCGTCAACTCCAGGAAAAAGTTTTATAATGCGCCCTAACACCCATCTATTCACAGGAAGTTCATCTTCTTTAACTAGTACTAACATACCTATTTTAATATTTGCTCGTTCTACCCTCCATTTTGAACGCTGTTGTAATGTATTTAAATAGTCCCTATGCCAACGTTTCCATATCAATTGGACAAATCTGGTGGTTCGTTTCCATCTTGAGAGTCTGTTTTCAGGTATATCAATTAATTCAGGCTCTACAACAGCATTTAAAGGTCTTCCAATGAGAAAATGGCCTGGTGTTAAGGCCTCTAGATCGTTTACATCGGAAGATAAAAGAGTAATCGGACGAGAATTTAAAACAGACTCTATCTGAGTTACTACAGTTAATAACTCCTCGAAAGTTAGCCTTGCGTTACCTACAATCCGCCTTAAGTGATATTTCACGGATTTAATTCCAAATTACCATAGCCCACCAAAATTAGGTCTCCGTGGGGGAATAAACCTCCAAACGATTTCTTCTTCACCTAAATAATCTGCTAATTTTTTGTCAAGATTTCTAATTAAACTGTTAATTCTTTGCATTTCGGCTTTTGCACCAATGAAGTTGTTTGCGTTGTCTGAGAAAATGATTGAGCATTTTCTGCATCTAGCAATAAATCTCTTTAAGGTGGCAATAAATGTGTCAGTGGTGAGGTCACTCACTAGTTCGAGATGCACTGCCTTTGTTATAAGGCAAATGAAAAGAGCTAAATATACCTTACGAAGCGTTCCTTTCCTCTGTCCCTTGTACCTAATGAAAAATGGGCCACAAAAATCGGTACCAACATGGTTAAAGGGTGAGTCTGAACTTACGCGCTCTGCAGGTAATGACCTCATAATTTGTTCGATAGTGACTGGTTTATTTGTACTACAAATTATACATTCCTGGGTAACCTTTTTAGTTAAATTCTTACCTTGTATTGGCCAAAATTTCTGTCTCATAAGACACAATAATGCTTGCGAACCTCCGTGTAAATACTTCCGATAATAATGCTCAGCAATCAGTTTAGTTAGTTTGCATTTAACAGGCAAAATTATTTGATGTTTTTTTGAAAACGTTACATTGGCCCCTTGTAATCGGCCTCCTACTCTCATTACATTATTTGCATCCAAAAAGTGTTCAAAGAAAGTAAATGACTATTATTATTAATGGGTTTACCTTGTGTGAGGGAGTTGTAATCTAAATAAAAACTACATTTTTGAACTTGTCTTACTAAAAAGGATTCTGCTTCATTTAACTCCTTTGAACTTACCCCTCCTGTTCTTCTCTGTGCCCCTTTCTGTTTTGTACACCTGGAGTTCCAAATGAACCTGAAAATATAACTAATAATACATAATAATTTTAAGTAATTGTTAGTGATATTAAGGACATAATCAATTGATTTTGAAGACTCATAAACAAGTAATGTCAGTTCTTTTTCTCAGTTCAGTGGAAAAAGTGTCTGTATTTTGTAATTGTTCAAAGTCAATATTCGTGGTTGGTATGATAACTTCTCTCAAAAATGGAGGACCGTTCCACCAGAGATCAGCATCATGTAACTTGTCAAAATTCAATCCTCGAGAAATAACTTCGGCTGGATTTTCCTCTGAAGGCACATAATTGTACTGGTATGTCTGTTTTAGTTCTTGGATCTTTAACACTCGGTTAGTAACAGTGGAGTATTCTAAAGCCACACTAACACTATGGTTGAGTCACACCACAGGCATACTTTGCTGATGTCCAATTTCAATAAAGTCACCACCTTTGTAACAAGTTGTGATAGTAGTATAGCTCCGCAGAGTTCCAGGCGTGGTACTGTCAACGATTTGAGGGGAGCTACTCTGGACTTGCTGCAAAGCAAATGTGAAGATAAGCTATTGTCACTTCTACAGCGTAAATAGATGGCTGCTCCATATGCGAGCTCTGATGCATCTGAAAATCCATGAATTTGTATCTCAGAAAAATTGTCCTGTAGAACATATCTGCTCACTTGTAAATTGTTGATAGATTGCATGGAATCAATGAAAAGTTTCCATTCCTTAATTATCTTCTCGGGTAGCGGATCATTCCAATCAAGCTTTAGTAACCAAAGTCTTTGAATGAAGATTTTTGCCTTTGTTATCCCTGGACCAAGCAGTCCTAATGGATCGAAAATGCGAGCAATGTCAGACAACACTGTTCTCTTTGTGTAAGTAGTTGGTTCCTTGATCGTTGATTTGTACGAAAAACAGTCTACCTTTGGATTCCATAATAATCCTAAAGTTTTGATGCTCTGATCGTCGAAATTACTGAAGGAGTATTCTTCTTGTTCATGCGGAAGCTGCAAAAGATCAGGATGATTAGCGCACCATCTGTGCAGACGCATACCTCCACGCGCTAATAAGTCAATCAACTGCGACTGTAATTCTTGAGCTTCTTTTAGAGTATGGGCTCCTGTCAGTACGTCATCGACGTAAAAGTCCCTTTGTACTATTCGCGCTGCTAACGAAAAATTGTTCCTCTCGTCCTCTGCTAATTGGTTGAGTGTGCGTGTTGCAAGATATGGTGCGTTGGAAGTACCGTGAGTTATAGTCTTCAATCTATAAACTTTAACTGGTTCTTCTTCGCTACTCTTCCATAAGATGCGTAATAAATCTCGTTGATGCTCCTTAATCAAAATCTGACGGTACATTTTAACGACGTCTGCTGGGAAGACGAATCTATGAGTACGAAATCTACAAATAATATCAAACAGTTCGTCTTGAACTAACCCTCCATTCAGTAAAACATCGTTTAGCGAAATTCCAGTAGTCGTAGGAGCTGTGGCATCGAACACTACCCTAAGTTTAGTGCTAGGTTTATCGGGCCTAAAAACCCCATGGTGAGGAAGATAATATGAAAAATTTGCGTTATCTTCTTCAGTAATCTCTTCGGAATGGCCTAATTTATTGTATTCCTCAATGAAATCTTCATATAAGTGTTTCATTGCGGGATTGCGAGCGAAGCGTTTAAGTTGTGGAGTCATTAGGTTAATTACAAGCAGGAGAGGTGAAAAATAAGCAACGCCTTCGCCGGGAATCGAACCACGGACCTCTCGGTTACGCGTCGAGCATGCAGACCACTACACCACGAAGGCACGCTAAGAATGCGGGAGATATACCTTATATACTCCCCTTTTTAAAGGGCGACTAGGGTTTTAGGGGACCTAGTCGCCAAATCCTGGGTGTGGAGAGTCATCATCCACAACCCTTTTAGTTCGGGCGCCACTGTAGAGTCATTAGTTTAATTACAAGCAGGAGAGGTGAAAAATAAGCAACGCCTTCGCCGGGAATCGAACCACGGACCTCTCGGTTACGCGTCGAGCATGCAGACCACTACACTACGAAGGCACGCTAAGAATGTGGGAGATATACCTTATAAAGTAAATAATTCATTCTTTTACTAGCGTTTTCTCTTGAGTCGCCTAAAAGGCTAAGCCCTTCCTCTTTAATTGGCATTTCCACTACGTATCTACCGTCATCTTGCCTACAATGCGTGCGAAGAAAATGCTTTTCAGAAAATTCCTCTTCCTGACTCTTCACCTTTTTAGAATCATTAACCCCTTCAATCTCCCAAAACCTTCTCAAATTATCAGATAAATGATCCATAGTTTCAACAACCCCACAATAGTTATCAATATTGTCTTGCTGCGGCATGCGCACTGACCCACTAACAATATATCCAAACACTGACTGCTGAAGAATCAAATCTTGTTTATTTATTCTATTTGTTCCTAGTAAATCAAAAAATACTTCGTTAGATAATAAAACATGTATTGGACCAGGTTTATAAAACTCAGGATCAGCTAAACCAATGGATTGCAATTGCTTAAGATCAGGAATGTGTAGATGTCTAGCAGGCGTTATTCGAGTTATTTTTCGAACAACAAAAAAATGTAAAGTACGAATAAAATCTCTAGTAGCGTTAGCGATGGTTGCTATAGCGTTTTCCTTAATGCTCATAACTGCACCATTGATACCTGAAATAGAAGCGTTTATTTTCTTTCTCTTCAAATTCAATAATTCCATACATTCTTTAGTGAGGAAATTATTTTGAGAACCAGAATCAAGCAAGGCTCTCAGCGAGATAAATGTCCCATCAGCACCTTTCACATAAATAATTGCAGTTGAAAGTAGAACTTGTTTATTAAAAGAACTGGAAATATTCAACACAGTACTGTTAATAGAGTTCGCCTGGTTGGTTTCACTAGCGCTTCTAACCACTTGGCTGCTTGCCAATGGAGTAAATGTATGCGCATCTGGAGAAAGATTACTGCTAAACTTATTAGTCATGTTTGTGTTTTGATTCGATGTGCTATTCATTCTATCGGAATTTTCTTCACCTCGATCCAAATGCAAGAGCGAATTGTGGAATTTCTGGCATTTTCTGCATGTACTAGAGCTTTTACAGTCCTTAATTGTGTGGACCGAAGATAAACAATTGAAACAGAGTCTTTTAACCTTTACAAATTCAAATCGTTTCTTGACTGGTAAATTTAAGAATTGCGTACATTTTAACAACAAATGATCACCCTTGCAATAAACACACGTTTTTTTATTTTCCGAAAGTGACGTAAAAGCTTTAGTATTAACTAAACGTTTCGGTTCCCGTTGCGAAGGCTTGTAATGTGATAGAGTGCGCGCGTGTTCCTTCAAAAAACATGTTAGTTGTTTAACTGTTCCTATTTCATCTTTTTTAAGTGATCTTTCCCACCAACAACGAGTATTTCTATCCAACTTTTCAACCAATAAATAAACAATTAATGTATCCGAAAATTGTTCCACTTTTTGATTTAATGCTTCTAAGGATCGTAAACATTCATGCACATTATCTATAAATTTTAAAAGCGATGGAGTAGAATCACTTGTTTGAGGTATAGAAATTAACTTCCTTATAATAGAATTGATCAAATCCTTTTTGTTGGAATAGCGTTCTACCAATAAGTTCCATGCTATGTCATAATTTGAATCCGAAATTGGAATAGAATGAATAATATTTAACGCATCCGCCTTACAAGAACTCTTTAGATATTGTAATTTTTGCGCGTTAGTTAATTTACTATTTTTATGCACAGCTGCGGAAAATAAATCCTCAAATTCAATCCATTCTTCGATCTTCCCACTAAATATAGGAAGCGACAATTTAGGCAGTTTAATATCCGAAACAATTACATCCTTATTCGAACCATTTTCATTTGAAAAGCTATTCGTTTGCGAACTAATCGCAGAAATTTTTCTTTTAATTTTCAAGTGAATTTCATCTAGATTATCTATTATACTTTCTTTTTCGTTAATGTATTCATCAGTTTCTATTTCTTCGCAGTGTGCAAATAAAGACTCGAAAACTTTGTTTATTTCTTTTTTGAATTCTAGTACTTTCGATTCATATAATTCTAATAAGTAAATGTCTGCTTCATCAACAGTTGTATTTATTTTACTTTCAAATTTTGTAATACTAGATTTTTAAGCATTTTTTATTAATTTTAATAGTTTTTAGTTCACTCATGATGAAAACTAAATAATATCTCACTTACCGTGATTGAAGACTGCTTCACAGTAAGAACGAAAGCGAGCGATGGCTTAATTGTGTAATCCAACAAATCAAAACACATTCCAAACTACGAAATTAACTTTCACCTTTGGTCTCGGCGGACCATGATGTTCATGCGATGCGTGCAAAACAATTTAAACTTAACAATAGTGGACTGTATATTAATTTATTTTACAATTGCGAGCCATTTACATATGCGAGCCATCTTTCTAGCGATGACTTACTCAGAACCAATAACAGCAAAAAACAAAAATTCAGAGCGAGCGTTACAGGGTTACTGTAATTAATGACCATATGCGCCATGCAAGGCGCCAAGAAGTTAACAGCCAACTGTCCTAAAGACTGAACAAGGCATATTTATTTTATATTTTTTTTAGAGAAAAATTATTTCATTTTATTCTCTTG
This sequence comes from Stegodyphus mimosarum, assembly GCA_000611955.2. NCBI lineage: Eukaryota > Metazoa > Arthropoda > Arachnida > Araneae > Eresidae > Stegodyphus > Stegodyphus mimosarum. The sequence continues at coordinate 21,220 of KK116535.1, read as the reverse complement.
CTCCCCATTATACCTTGGACTTCTTGAATTTGAATATAAGTCTTGATCTTATTCAAAGAGTTGTTAAAAATGGAATGAAAGATTCACAAGTAAGATCTATTGCGATGGCGACTATTAGTTCGCTATCCTCAAAATCAGTGGTTGCATGTCTACAGTGACGGCTCTATATTAAAGAGAACGCGCGGTGCTGGAGCAGGTATCCTTAGCGAGCTTTTCAGTTTCTACTTACCAATGGGACCTCTTATTACTGGTTTTGACGGTGAAATTGAAGCTATTGCTGTGGCTGTTCAACAACTGTCGATCCGTAGCCACTCTTTTATAAAGGCAGTCATATTGTCAGATTCCAAAAGTGCGCTTCATGCTCTTCTGAATAATCAAAATAGTTCCCAAAGAATCTTAGACTGTAGGCTTTTACTTTAAGATAATGGCACACAGAATTTTTTTCCAATGGATTCCAGCCCACAGTGGAATTATGAAAAATGAAAAAGCTGATACTTTGACTAAGAAAGAAACTTACATAATGCAACGCATTAATCAACCGCTTTCATTTCATACCACTAAATTGTTAACCTGACTCTTAAGAAACTTCTTAAGCAGGATATGATTCAATGTGCTATCTATAAGAGTTTGAGGATTCTGGGAGAAGAGACAAACTTCAATTCCCAGTTTTTCAAGAAAGACAGTGGTAGCTCTATTTAGACGTCTGACCGGACATGACTGTTTCCGAAACCCCCTCTATAGAATTGGAGTGGCGGATTCCCCAAAGTATATTTTGTGTGACTCCAATCAGCCTATGATTTTTAAATATTTAAATAATTGTATTGCCCTTTCTTGGTGTGTGGACATTGTTAAAAAGTACTGGAGAGCTCGTGAACTAATTGCTTAAGCGCTAATGTTTGGCATTTGTAAAATAAATAAATAATCCATAAAATTTTAATTTGCAACAAATAAATTTTATTTGATGAAATTTTTTCTTCTAATTTATGTGTGATAATATATGGAGAATAATCAACTTATAAAACGCTTTACTTATTGCACGATTTCTTTACACGTATTCCCATACCACACATCAATAAGCAAGCCAAGGGAATGGGAAAAGAGCTATTAAAAATATGAAGTTGATTTTATTATATAGGGGATGCTGTTTCAAACAATTTAATTCTTTTTATATACTTTATTCCAAAACAATTTTATAAATTTTAATGTGCATAAAAACGGATTTGTGCGTGTGATAACTGTTTAATCTCACTATCTTGAGTTCTTAAATTGCTTAATAAAGAAAATTTCACACAAAAACAAACCGACTGTGACATTCTGACCACGTTACGAAACAGTAGATTAAACGTTTCGCTTGCAGCCTTCTATGAGTGTCACATGATTTTTCTCTTCAACAATTCTATTGGCTAAACGCAGATTTCTCTCGAAATTTCTAGAAAAGATTCTCCTGATGAGAAGGGACCTGTAGCTGCCCTTGAAATCGATTGAGTGTTTCAATAAATGTACGCCAAATACAAGTTTGTTTCAGGGATTTTGATTGTCACATTAGCGTATTTCTCTTCTATTCTAATCAGTTCAACATTCAAGATTTCATGCACAATGGTTCAAAATTGCTATTTCCCACCACTGAGGCAATCTTAAAGACATTCCTGACACTCTCCGAAAAAATATCGAATGATCTTTTCATGTTCTCACAAGTTATTAGGCAATAATTCTTACTCGAATATTTATTAATGGTATTTGTTTATAGTATTCAATGTAGGATATATATGATTCTCTAAATATAAGACTGCTATGTATGATTAGTATATTATTCGATAAATATAATTCAAATACACTCACGTTTGTGAAAATTGCAACACCAAGAAGGAATCGTCATAATTGAATGCAATTTAATACACAGTTGAGTGGTAGTGGTACAAACAAATGATTAAATGTTCAAAGCAAACAAACAAGAACAAGAGATCAGAATCAGTATTTTGTGTGACCACCACGCGCCGCAATAAGTGCTGCTACACGACGTGGCATGGAGTCAAACAAAGTTTGAATGTCTGACTGAGGAAGAGCATTCCATATCGTTTGTACGCGTACCCAAAGTTCGTCTGCAGACGCAACAGGACGAGGATCACGAGCAAGACGCCGACCAATGACATCCCACACATGTTCAATTGGCGACATATCCGGGGAACACGCAGGCCAAGGAAGAAGCTGTACCTGCTGCGCTGCAAAGAAGGATTTAACAATCCGAGCAGTATGAGGGCGGGCATTGTCCTGTTGAAATACAGCGCCTGGCAAGCTTTGAAGGAAGGGAACAGCTTCGGGCTGTAGAACTTCACGGATATACCGGTTGCTGTTCAGATTGCCCACAATTCGTAGCAATTGAGATCGTCTATGATATGCTATGGCGCCCCAGACCATAACTCCGGGTGTTCGTCCACTGTGGCGTTCGATAATGCACTCCGGAAGGTGGCGTTCACCGGCATAGCGTCTGACACGAATGCGGCCATCATGGTACCACAAATTAAAGCGGGATTCGTCAGAAAACACGACATGCTGCCAATCAGCACGCCAGTCTCTATGCTGATTGGCCCATTGTAGCCGCAGGCGGCGATGGTCGTGCGTTAGGGGGATCCTGTATAAAGGAGTCCGTGCGCGCAGTCCACACTGCAGCAGACGTCTACGAATTGATGAAGCACACAATGAAACACCTGTAGCTATTGACCACAGTGCTGCCAATTGTCTAGAGGAAGCTGTACGGTCCGTCCGCGCCATGCGGACCAGGTGTCTATCATCGCGAGCTGACGTCACATTTCGGGGTCCACTCCCGGATTTCCGAGTTGTCCGACACTCGTCCGTCCACTGCTTCCAAACGCGCATCACTGTGCTGCTGTTACGCTGCACACGAGAGGCTACTGCACGATACGACAATCCAGCTTCACGAAGGCCGATGATTCTCCCTCGTTCAAACTCTGTAAGTTGTTCAAATCTCGCTCTCTTTCGTCGACGAGGCATAAGTACAGATTGAGTTAACGTTTACCACTAGCAGATAACCACCGATAACCATACACGCCTCGCTACAGCCGTCTATTTATTCGGATCCATCAGCCGTTCAGAGGGCGCTGCTCAGCATACGCATGCGCTACGGATTTGCAATTCTAATCATTTGCATATCATGCGCTACTTTGCATTTCCTGAAAATTTCAGCTCACTCGCGTAAGTCCTTCATGGTGTTGCAATTTTCACAAACGTGAGTGTTATAAATTATTCGAATTATGTTTAGCTGGGAACAAAATTTTGCACTTGAGAAATATTTCCTTTCGTTGAATACACTGATTCATTAGCTGAAGGACCTTGTGAGTAATACTTCCTTCCCGTTCTCATTAGCGTAACTAAAACTCTTGCGTCCCCCTCCCCGAAAAAAAAATACAGTATTCTAAGAAAGGGGGAAGTCTAAAAGATTTTAGATTTTAACGGCCACCCAAGTCTACCAGTCAGTTGTCGCACTCACTCCAACTAAACGGACATTTTGTTGTCTTTCTAGCTTTATTATTCAGCATAATTTTCTTCGTACTTACGCCACATACAGTTCAACACCAAAATCACAAGATTTTTAAAAGCTAAAAAGCAGAATAAGTTTGGAACTCCCAGTGCAATGTTTAAGTGTTGGCATACATATTTATATTCTTTTCTGTTTTTCCCCAGTTCATTTTATCAATATTCAGTTATCATAGTAAGATGGCTAACGATTTTTTTTTCTTTCATTATTTTATTCCATTTTTAAGTATTGAGTTGATTTATTAAGTATCACGTTCATCTCGCTTGCGCTACATAAAATTAATTCAACAGCAAAATCACAGCATATTTAAAAAGCAGCATAATTCCCGACAGAGTTTTAGAGTTTGCCATACACATTTTTACATTCGGTGTATTATTTCTAGAGAAACTAGCGGCTTGTGCTGCCAGCCGCCTAATATAGTTATCCTAAAAAAGAAAAACCATATAATGATTTTAATGAGTCCAGCTAGTGTAATTTCATAAAAATATTGAATACTTCTAATTAAACATGTCATGATTTTAAAACATGTTTATTTAAATCCATCACATGAAAAAGTAGGAAACAATATTCTCAAGAACTGCGCTTATTGCTTTCAAATCGCATTGTTCATTATTAAATAACCTTCCATATTAAATTCGAAAATATTTTAGGATGGACTCCGCTGTTCAAAATTTAATGTCTGTAGGTACCGTCGTTTTCTCAAAATGCGACAAACATACATTCCACATTCAGAACCTTCATTATTTAGTTTTTTAAAATTAATTCAAGTGGGTAATATTTGGTGGGAATAATTTGAAAAAGGATACTGCATTTATAGTGAACCAACGCAATGATTATTAGTATATTAAACTGCAAGAATCACTCATATTGATAAATTTAATTTTACGTTTAATATCAGGATTGATTTTCGGATTTGGATTATTGCAATTGCTAGTAACAGATTAAATTTTCAACTAAGTAATGTGGGTTGGCAACTAAGTAATTGCGGATTTTTTTTAGAAAATCAAAGACAATTTTTTATGGAACTAAATAACTTTATTCTGTAACGTATTGCCCATTTTGATCAATGACCTTTTGCCATCTTTCAGGCAGCATCATAATCCCATGTTCATAAAACTTCTGGTTTTTGTTAGCAAAAAACTGAATCATGTCCGATTTGACATCATCATCATTATTGAAATTTTTACCATTCAAGGAGTTTTGTAAAGATCGAAAGAAAAAGTAATCAGATGGTGCAAAGTCAAGACTATATGGTGGATGTGGCAAAACATCCCAACCAAGCTCCAATAATTTTTGCCGAGTGACCAAAGATGTGTGTGGCCTTGCATTGTCATGATGGAATACAACAGCTTTTCGATTTGTCAATTCGGGCCGCTTTTCTTCAACTGCATTGTTTAATTTCGTTAGTTGTTCAATGTAGACATCAGAATTGATCGTTCGGTTGGGTGGTAAGAGTTCAAAGTAGACAATTCCTTTGTAATCCCACCAAACTGATAACAAAACGTTCTTTTGATGAATATCAGCTTTTGATGTTGTTTGCGTTGGTTCACCTGGCCTGCTCCACGATCTTTTCCGCTCGATATTGTTGTAAACAACCCATTTTTCATCGCCAGTTATCAGTCGTTTTAAAAATGGATCATTTTCATTACGTTTCTTTAGCAAATCGCAGCTGTTAATGCATTGCGTTAAATGAGTTTCTTTCAGTTCGTGAGGAACCCATGTATCGAGTTTTTTAACATAGCCAAGTTGTTTTAAGTGATTTTCAATGCACGTATGTGATATATGAGGCTTCTCTGCAATCTCACGTATTGTTCTGTGACAATCCGAATCGATTATTGCTTTGATTAGGTCATCATCATCTTCAACTGGACGATCAGAGGGTTTTTCATCTTTGAGTGAAAAATCACCAGAACGAAATTTGGCAAACCAATTTTGAAACTGCCATTCTTTTAAGGCTTCGTCACCATAAACAGCACATAACTTTTTATGAGCTTGCGATGCCTTTTTCCCTTTGCAAAAATAAAATAGCAAAATATGACGAAAATGTTCCTTTGGATTTTCCATTTTTCAACGAATGCCAAACGAAAACTATGCAACCGATCCAAAAACTTTTTTTACTGATTCACAGCTGAATTGCCAACTATCAAATAACAAAATGTGTTTTACATTTGTACTACGTCTGCAAACCTAAAAATTCAACTGAAGCCATCTATAAGTGAAATCCGCAATTACTTAGTTGCCAACCCAATATATGAACAAAATTGAACGCTACAATAGATATGTTTCGAAAACTGAGAATTGCAAATAACATACCACGATTTCTCTTTTAATTTGCAAAGTTCATTCCAAATGAAGTACCAGAATCATGCCAAGTTACTTTTGTGATGTTTATCTATTTATTGTTAACTAATAGTTCCCTTTAAATTTAACTTTCCTATTACTCTCTTTTCACCCACGCTTTTCATGCCAGAATATAAATGAGATATGGAGAGTTTATTCAGATTAAGGTAGAATGAAGTGCTATTTAAGCAAGAGTTTCAGAAGTTAGTTTTAGAACGTGTCTGCCTATTCCAGGCCACGTTGTGCTGTGATTATTAGCGACTTCCGCTAGCGGCGTTGAGGGTTCTACCCATTAGGCTTGTCTCGCCGGTTTACTGCAAACCAGAGCTCTTCCTGCGTGTTAAAGTATTCTATGAGCCGTTAGGCTAATCTACCACACATTGAAATTTACTATTTGTTATGTTATTCTGTTAAGACAGAAGTGTCTGGCTTCTTGTATACTCTTCTTCTGATTTCGGTTTTGTTTCACAAGGCTAGAAGATAATTCTTCAATAGTTCTTCTGTATGTTTTGTAAGTCTAATTTGTATGTTCTATAGAGACACAGACTTCACAACTTCTTTCATTTATAAAATATGTGTATTGATCATTTGATCTTAACAACGAAATATATAGAAATAAAGTAATATACAATATAGTTACATAAAAATGAAGCCATACCGATATAATGACAGAATTATTATACCCGTTTTAAGGCATCTTGCAATTTAATTCTTGTAATTGTAATTGTAATTTAATTATCGTATAATTTGATTAGTCTTAAAATCATTAATATAATTTTTTTGTTAATAAAATCTACCGTTAATGATGTCAGTTTCTTGTAGTTATGGTTTTATTTTATTAAGAGTCATACTTTTAATACAGGTTTATGAATCCTTTCCTGTGTATTGAAAACTTATTACTACAGATTAAAATTAAATGTTTTATGAATCTCTCGTTCAAATACTTTACTTTATGTACCCCAATAAGCATAATAACTAATTCCTGAGAAAGTGAGGTTGCTGAAAATTTATAATTACATCCTGAGTTCGATTCTATGGTGAATATTTATTTTCATTGTAGGCAACCTAAATAAAACCAATTATTTAAAAAAAAATTGAGCAAATTTCTCTTGTAAAAATTATTGGCACTGAAAGCAGACTCAATATCTATTTGGAGAGTTTTCTGACAACATTTATAAGGTATTTGTCCTGCCTTCTTAGTATGCCTTCGTGGTGTGGTGGTCAACACACTCGGTGAGTATTCGAGCGGTCCGGCGAGGGCATTGCATATTTTTCATCTCTCCTGCTTTAAAGAAATACCTAATGTCTCTACAAATTTTGGAAAGACGATAAGTTTTAATTTGTTTATTGTGTAACAGAGAATATTCGAAAAAGTCTCTGCGGGCTGATTTTATTACATATTGTTTCTGTTCATATACATCCAATAAAATAAATTACATAATATGAAAATGGCTTCCGCATAGAGAGGAGGGTTGTGTAAATTATTTACACAAATCTTTCCTACCCTCTTTGCGAAAAGCTAAAAAATACACTAATAAATTTTTATACGGATCATACGGAAGCAAATTTGTTATTAATAAATAATTTATCATATTTTAATTATTTAATTAAAAACTTTCCATATATTTAAGTGCAAACTTTGCGAAGATTTAGTAGCTAACGACTTTAGTATTATCTTTTAGTTAAAAAAAGTGTAATAATATTTTCATTGTATTTATTGCATTTTGCATATTTCAGATGGCAGTATCAGAGCAGAATTCTAGAGAACAAGTGAATTATGCGAAGCGTTTTGGAAGTTCTTTGCCCCGAGCTAACATTCCATTGTGGGAAAGCGAAACGAATTTTTTGAAACCCTATAGTTGTGAGTAGCGTAAATATCATCGCATAAGGGGCAGGGACGGACTTCGGGCAATATTTGTCCTCAAAGCTTGCGGGCTTGAGGGGCAGAATTGCTTTGGCCTATATTTTAATCGGAGCCTTTTCTTTTGCTTGAGATATTGTAACTCTGACCTATATTTCGGTTACTGCCTTAATTGTTGCAATTTAATTTCTCTCCTCTCGTTTCTGAAGATAAGTTATTCGGCGAAGCCTCGGCTCGTGTCTGATTAGACGTATTCATACATAAAACATAATGAACACCAATGAGTACAAAAAAGGTCTTAAGAGAAAACATTTTTGGAAAATTTCAGAGAAAAGCTTTATAATAGCGTTTTTAGGTAATATTCGTACTGACCTATATCATTATGAAAAGCTTCCATTGGGTCTCTTCATTTTTCAGTAAACATTCATTGTTTATGTAAAATAGCTGGTTGTTGTCTGTCCCCTCTGTATTTTATCTGATTTGGAAAGTGAATATCTAAATAGTTAGCTTCTAAGAAAGACATGCTAGAAATGGTAATGCAGTCGACGCTTGTTATAATGGCCGCTCTATTGCAATGACCAATATGAAAAGCCTACAGCTGATCGGAGTCTATTTTAGGTCAATTTTAGCAATACCTATCATTCCTTATAACATGTATTTTCTTCTATGCGATGCAAAAAGTATGAATCATATAGAATAAGATTTCATTATGAGTTTAAAGAATAATTATGCAAAGAGGCTTAGATATTTTTTCTCAGAATTATATACACAAAAACTAGTATTGAAATCAATGTGCGCCAGAAGACTTATAAACAGTTCAAGTTTGACTGCTGAAAGAAAAAAAAATGTGAAAAACTGTAAGAGTAGGAAGCATGAATAGAAAGAAAAGAGATTTTAATCCTTTTTAAAATTTTCTTCCGTAATGAACCGTTATTATGAGATATATGTAAATAAATTATTTGTATAACCAAGTCTTAAAACAAGAACTGGTGTGAAATCTCGAGTGTCCAGATGAAGTAGTACTTTTTACTTCAGCCTGCTCACACTTTTCGTATACGATAAACTTTGGCATCTGGTTTCAATATAAAATAATTTCCTAAAACTGGAATTTCTGGGAATTCTAGTGAATTTCAGGTAGCCTGACTACCCATTTCTTTATTTTTGCCGCCTTTATCACGTGCTCGCCTCAAGAAATTTGGAACTTATTCTCACAATAAATCCGAACAACAGTTTGGCCCCGGTTAAAATACTAAGTTTTTGGAATAAAATACAGTATGTTTTTTAGACATGAAAAAATCTTCAGTTTTTAAAATAAAAAACAATAATAACATCTCTCTCTCTCTCTATATATATATATATATGTATATACATATGTATACACAAATATATGGGATGTTTCAGCACATCGGTTACTAACTATAGATAGTGTACACCTAGATAGAGAGAGGACGATAGAGTACAACTAGACGATGGAAAATTTTAGTGCATGGTCGAAGGTGCTTTACTCGCGTGGTGGTGGTGACGCAAAACATGGGAAAGGAATAACATGAACAGGGTGAGGAAATATGTTTATTACGCTTAGTGCAGCAGAAATCAAGAAATTAGAACAAAAATGGACAAAGATCGTCATCAAAAAAGGCGTTGGACCCTGATGCAGGACTCACATCTCCGGCATATGGAAAGTGAGATGTTCTGGAAAAGCCGGGTATGCCCCGGACTTCCCCAGAAGCTGCAACAAGTTCCTCAGCATTTTTAATGGAGGTTTTATACACCAATGTCTTCACGTACACCTAGAGAAAGTGGTCAATGGAAGTGAGGTCTGGCGATCATGCTGGCCAGTGCACCAAACCAATTCCTGCCGATCCCATGTTGAGGATACGTTTCGAAGATAATTTCGAACACCTTTGACGACAACCATCTGTTTTTGTTCTTATTTCTTGGTTTCCTCTGCACTAAACATTATAAACATATATATATATATATATATATATATATATATTGCTGCGTGCGAACGGATTCGTAATGGATTGAATGAACAGGTCGTTGAAAAGTTAATAAAATTTATTCTTTTCAAACGAAATAAAACAAAATACTGAAATATTTCCTCAGAGATATTGGTACAATATCACAATATCTCAAACGTTAAACAGAATTCAATTCTAAACAGATAAAGTTAGTCCAATCTCTCAGCGAATTCGCTACAATGAGTCACAGCTTTAAGTAAACAAACAGCAGTTCGCTTAAAACAGCTACAACTCCAACTGAGCTGAGGTGTTTAAATTCGTCTTTTAAAAGCTTTTTAATTATTCACTAGAATATTCTCGTAAAATCTATAAATATCTCGATTTTACTCGGTGGCAACAGCAATTTCGAGATATTTAATTATTAAATATTAAATGCATGCGCTCTTGTATTTTTACTTTTCCGGCGTAGCTAAATCGTCTGCTTTGCACGGGAAAATAAAATAATTTTAATTACAATTCTAAATAAATACAAAATCCACAGCACTATGAAGCGGGTAGGGGACCCTTAAAAACTTAAAACGAGACGGATTTCTATTATATATATACATATATCCATCTTCTTAAATTTAAACATATAAATG
>KK116535.1:0-10844 GCA_000611955.2 Stegodyphus mimosarum | reverse complement strand
GGACATTCAAGTGTCCCCTAAGCTTTCGGACCCTGTGCAACGGCATTTCTTGCATACCGTTATTTATGACACTGCCCGTTCTGAATATGCTCAGTTGGCGCTAGAATTTTCTCAACACGACTTGCTCTAACATGCTTGGGGATATAGACATTAGAAAAAAAACTGCTCGACTGCGTAGACTCGTGATCGACAATTAATGACGTAGAAAAAATTCAGCAGATTTCGTACTTGGCAAATTATGCAGTGATGTTGACTAAGCCTTCAGATTTCTGATTTAATCGCAGTAGAAACATATTTGCTGTGAGGATGACCTTTATATGCAGTAAGGAAGAATGAAGCCATCATGGAGATTCCATACATATTACTTCGTTTCCAGAGGTTAAACAAATAAGCAATTTAATATTGAAATTTAAAGTTCTCCAAAATAAAAATGAAAGCGGAATAGAGTGGTAACGACCTCTGTTTTTCAGGACTAATTCTAATAGAAAAAACGCTAGAGAAACAAAACTAATATTCGCAAATATTTAGTATTAATATAAATAATGTGTCATATTTTTAATCCAGCAGAATTTTGAAGATATATTCTGTTCAGCAACAAACATTTTCAGTATTTCACAGTATTTTTTATATAATGAATGTCGCTGAATTTCTTTATGTTAAAAGAGTAGGCGAAAGTTTTCCAATAAACCACCTTAAGGACCGAAAATACGCCTGAAAAAAATAAACAGAAATGATAACGGATGCAAGTACCGACATGAACTGCGAAATTGTTGCCCACGGTCATTTTGTATTGAAAGTGCCCAGCATTAGAAACCACAAATCGCTCACTAGCTTTCCTGACAGCAAGAACATAAAGTATAATTCATATAAGCGCAACCTGGTACAATGCTATTGATGCCAAGTTTTTCATCAAACTCAAACCGGCTGCAAGCATAACGCTTATTCTGCAATATGCATCGGAGAACATTTTAAAAGGACTATGTTAAACCCACAGCAGAGAAATTAAAGTGTGCAAACTTGAAATCAGAACACACTGCGAGTTACAGTGGTTGTCAAAGTTCCTCAGAGCTAGTGCTAAAAACTCATTCACCAGGAAATATTCAGACAGAATTGTTACAAACGAATTCTATGTGTCTGCTGTTACAAGGTCAACAAATATAAGAGAGAAAGCAAAACAAATCTTCCATGGCTTAAAAGCTTGGGTCGAAGCTTTCCGCTCCTCTAGACATTGCCAATTAAGCATGAATATAACTTGTGACAAAAGAAGTTCTCTAGTCACGCAACCAAACCATCACAAAGCTTAAATTTCTGGGAAACTGCGTTACTATTATGATGCTCTTTTGGAACGCTTACAGCCTGAGAAGTCGTATAGATGAGTTTCAAGATTTTGTTCTTGATAATCATATTGAAATCTGCTTTATTTCAGAGACGCACGCTTTACCAGGTAAGAATTAAAAAATTAAACCTGACAAGTCTTATCTCTGTGATCGGTTAAACTACAAGGGTAAAGGTGCTCCTGTATTTGTGCATATTAAATTTCCTTCCTGTTAGTGGGTACAGAAAGAAAGTTGGATGTCGAAATTTGCGAACGTCTGGAGCAGCTGCGAAAACTCTTGGATACACTCTTCGATGTGATCTACAATCGCCGGTAACACAGAATATCTGACGGTACTCTTTCGTCCGTTATCCCTGATTCCTCCGCAGTTACTGTTAAGGGTGATTTTAATTCGGAAAACAATGACTGGGATTACTCTCCTTCTAATATCAATAAAGTAGTTTATGAATTTCTCAAAAACGATTCCTGTTTTTAACCAGCGGCCCACCAACGGCCGAGCTGAACACTAGTAGTTCCACCGGAGGATCTGGTTCTGGCGAAATTGTTGGCAGTACGGATGTTTTTGTGGTATTTAAAAATTGTTATCCGAATAAACAATTAAAAACACAGCTTCAAATCTTCAGAAAATCCATTTTTATTTTATTTTGCCATACCAATTAATGACACTTTGTCTTATTAATGCAGGTGAAATGGCAATATGTACATCATTATGATAATAAGTTATTGATTCCTGCCCAATCACAATGGCTCGACAGAATGGTTCAGGAACTGCAATTAATGTAGTTGCCTCAACTTCCACATTATTTTGCTGCCAGAGTCCTTTTGAAAAATTTTTATCTCTCATTGATATCTCATATGTGTTAACAGGACGAGCTTGAGAATCTCGATAAGCAAGTACAACCGTTGGATTATTATATCCATGTAAAAATTGTATATCATGTACATATAATTCTTCCATTCTTAAATGCTTTCAACTCTTTAATATCCTTATCTAGTGGAATAATTTTGAATAAGCCATCATATAGTCTCAAATCAATCACTTTACACAAAGGATCAATTATCCCAATACTTCCAGTTTCTGACGAACGAGCAATAGCATCAGAAACACTTCCATGCTCTAAAGTAACGATTATAATATTTTCTCCTTCATGAACACATTCCAAGGTAGCAACAATATACTTGTGTGGCAATATGAATTAAAAATCTATTACATCATCCGGTGGCCGGAAGAGTTTCATAACTGTGATGCGTCCGTAGATGCTAATTTCTTTTAAACCTGCCAAACCTGAGGTGTTACCAAATAAATTTCTAGTCTAGTATTTTTTGCAAGTAGTAGATTTCAATCATTTGGCGATGTAAAATTGCCTGTGGCACATGCTCCAACACTCGTTGGTTTAATTATAAGACATTATTGTTATTAATTTGAATTAATCATCACATTTAACGTTCTGCGAATAGCACTGTGATTAATAATTTCACCTCACTACTGAATGCTGCTATATAGCTCAAACGTGGTTTTCCCCTATATGTAACGTGTATGCGAGTCCTTTTTCTCCTTTTAAAAAGACCTCCATGAATGCTTCCCTTCTCTTAAACAGACAGCCCTGGTGTGCTTTGCTATAATTAAATAAACCAAACCAAATCAGCCATGAAAGCAGATACCAAATGAAAAAAAAAATCTGTGCATGAAAAGCGTATAATGTATTAAATTATGCTATTAGCTTAAATAGAGATTTTTAGCACTATTATCGGCACTGGTAACATTGGAAAGCTTGGATTGTTTGCAAATAAACATAATATAATGCTTCATATCTGATAGTGTTTGTTTTTGCAAGTGGAAATTCTCGACTCGACGAAATATTTACCAAATTTTGCGATTTATCCCTCGACATTTCCGTTAATTTTCAATTATGCCATCGACCCCGAGATGAAATAACTTAACCCTTTTGCTGCATAATTTTTTTTATCAAAATAGGTTAAAAAATTGCGTATTTTTTATTACATATTTCAGATTTACATATATTTTAGAGTTAAAATATACAAAAATATTTTGTAAAAGAGTTTTTGTCATTATAAAATTGTAGAGTTATTAGGTTATTTCGAAGGAGAAGACATGAAAAATGAGCAATGCCCTCGCCGGGTCTCGAAACTCGGACCTGTCGAATAGGCACCGAGTGTGCTAACCATTACACCACGAAGGCACGCTAGGAAGGCGAGAGAAATACCTTACAAACTCAGACCATGTAAGAGGTTGTCGGAAATTTGAAATTGAAGAATAATCATATAAAAGCAAAATTTTGAAAATTAATCTTGGTTAAATTATGGTTTATTTTATGAAATACACTAAGTAAAACGTAGAAATACAAAGGTAAAACGTGTATACTAATGAAAATATGCAAAATATTTACAAAAGATTTATTAGAAATGAAGTTTAGTGTGATAAACTTCGAAACAAGGCTCAAAGCAAAGTCCTACCTCGCAATCTTTGCGAATTTTTTTTGGCTGATTTCAATTTTTTTAACAAACAGTGCACTGTATACGAGGCTCTTTCTTAATGGGATTGGGGGGTATACATAGTTAGCAAAATGTCGAGCAGTTGATCTCATGGTATTGAGAGTTGAAATGCAGACATCTTTGAGCTTCGAAAAGAGAGAACAAAATGGTGCAAAACATGCTTGTGTATTTCCCAGAAATAAGGAAAACTAATGCCATCTCTTAACCCAGATCCGAATAAACAATTAAACAGAACAGGAAAGCCGGAATGAAAATATTGTTACGTGCGTACGGGTTCGTTATATATTGAATGCACAAGTCGTAAAAAGTTAACAAAAATTTATTCTTTCCACAAGAAATAAATTAAAATGCTGAAATATTTCTTCACAAATCTTCGCACAATATCACAATATCTCAAACGTTTAGCAAAAACTCAGTTCAAAACAGATAAAATAGTTCTATCTCACAGCGAAATCGCTACAATCAATACAGCATTAAGTAAACAAACAGCAGTCGCTTTTTACAGCTACAAGTATAACAGCAACAACAACAACTAACTAACTAACTGAGATGAGGTGTTTCACCTCGGCTTTTATAAGCTTTTAAATTATCAGTAGAACAATCACGATTTTTCTAGATTTTTCTGGATGGCAACAGTAATTACGAGATATTTATTTATTAATCATTAAATGCGCGCGCTCTTTTATTTTTATTGCTATTTTTTTTCGACGTAGCTTTCTCTTCAAAAATCGTCTGCGTTGCTAAGGCAACATGAAGCAAATCTAATTACAATTCTAAATAAATAGCCAAATAAATGTGAAATTCGTAACATTGCCCCCTTCCCAAGGACTGCACGTCCCGGGCAGTACAATCCCTGGACAGGAAGCCAAACTTACAACTAAAGCATCAGTGCTATAATAAACATTACTTTATAATAACAAAATAAGCAATAATTCCAATAAGTTACTTTCAGCAAATTAAATTCTATCCAACGCTGAATACAATTCAAATACTATCAAATACTAAGTAAAAGTACTATCAAATACAAATGCTATCAAATACAAATACTTATCAAATATTAATCAAATACAAATCAAATACTAAATACAAATAGGACCATGGTCTTATACTATGTACATTACTATTTACAATTATATACACTACGTACTATGGCCATAGTAATGAACTAACCTGTCGTAATGAACGACTTTAGGTTTAGAGTTCGATGACTTACGGATCCGAACCACGACGTCGTTCAGCCTGTTTAGGACTGTGTAAGGACCATCCCAAGGTGACTGTAGTTTCGGAGAAAGTCTATTCTGTCGAGTCGGACTCCATAACAACACATTGTCTCCCTTGTTGAAACGATGGACAGTAGCTCCCGTGTCGTAGCGGGTCTCATCTTGTTCGTCACCAAGCTGACTCGCTTTCGTGCAGAACGGTGCTTCACTTCAAACCGGGCCTGGACATCTTGGATGTATTCCTCAGGCGATGAAGGCGCATCTGCAAGGCGGTCAGATAAGAAGTCACAAGGCAGACGAAGATCACGACCGATGAGCATCTGGGCTGGAGAATTGCTGGTAGTCTCAGGTTTCTCTTCGATCTGAGTATGATTTCGGCCCCTTTCTGAGCAGGGTATTTCAGAAGACACGTCGGCGTTTCGTGGTGAAGATCCTTTCTGAGGATCGATAGTCATGGCCTCAAACGCTGAAAACAGTTTGTTGTTTTTGAAGTCTAAGCAAAAATTATATTTCCTTAAAAAGTCCAATCCTAGTATGCAGGGGTCTGTAATATCCGCCACATATGCTGTGTGATGGTAGGTGGCACTTCCAAAGGTGATGTTCACATTTAACTTTCCTTCTACATCAATTTTCTCGCCGGACGCAGTCTGGAGAGTAACACAGGATGGCGTCCAAATCAGTTTTTCCTTAAATTTTTGAGCTAAATCCTTCCGAATTATGGTAACATTAGCTCCTGTATCAATGATCATACTGCAAGGAACTCCGTCGATATGCCCATTAATGGATAGTCCATTACTCTTGCCACACACTGCAGAAATCTTGAGCGCTTTAAAACGGGGTTGTTCACTATCGCTCAAACTCTGCTCCGCGATATGATCATTAATTTGCTTCTTGCGTCGTTGCTGGGAAATGATCTTACTTTCCGTGCTCTGGGGTGTTCTGCAGTTCCTTCGTAGGTGGCCTTCAGCTCCGCAGTTCCAGCATTTTGGTTCTTTGTCATTACTTTTCCATCTCATGGCATTTAATTTTCTGTTTATATCGTCCGTCTTATTTTCCGAGCTCTTGAATATTCGGCAGTTCCTTCGCATGTGCCCTAAAGTACCGCAGTTCCAGCACTTTACTGTCGGTTTCTTATCACCAATATTCCGCTGCAAGGCATTCACTTGTCTTGTTAAATCATCTAAACGAGCCATCAACTGATCCACTGGCTCGTGGACTCGCACAGCTCTGAGTGGGTGGTGACCTTTACGAGTTGCTTGCTGAGCTACTTCGAACTTCATGGCGTACACTAGAGCGCTTTTTATATCCTTCACATCTGCCATTCGCAGTGCTTGCTGTATTTCAGGATCCCGGATGCCGTCGATGAAGTATTGCAGGGACAGGATTTCTCTTGTTTCTGTCGGGCACTCCGAAAAGGCGAGGTGGGACAGCCTTTCAACATCCGTGGCGAGCTCCTGGAGTGTTTCCGTAGGCTTCTGTTGACGGGATTTTAACTGAAGCCTGCTGTAATCTTTTAAACACTTCTCTCCAAAACGCAGCTCTAAAGCACCGGACAGAGCTTCGAAATCTAGCCTTTTGTTTTCGGGAAGAGTCTGAAGGATGTCCGCTGCGTCTGCTCTCAGAGAAGCCGCAAGGTGACAGGCCTTAGCTTGGGAATCCCATCCATTTGCTTCCGCAACTATAGAAAATTGTGTCTTATACACTTGCCAGGAGGTCTTCCCATCATATGTCGATAGCTTCAGAGAAGGATGCGCAGGCATGGCTAGGAATTTAAAAGTATCCGAATTGCTTCCTGCCGTCGCTACGAATTTCTTTAAAGTATCAACTTCTTTGGCAACTGCGGAAACTTTGTCATCAATTTGTTGTTCCACTGCAGAAACTCTTTCTTGAATTTGTTCTTTCACAGCAGAAACTCTGTAATCGATTTGTTGTTCTACGGCAGAAACTCTCTCTTCTATTTGTTCTTTGACAGAAGAAACTTTATTTTCAACCGCATCTATTCTGCCTTCCATAGTCTCAAATTTATTTTCTATTATGCAAGTAATTTCCTTTTTCATTTCTTCTTGACTTGCTTTAACGGCTCTCATCTCTTCCTTAACGGATTCTTGACCCAATTTCAACTCTTGAACCGTTTTCATCTGATCTTTAACAGATTCCTGAACAGCCTTCATTTCTTCCTTAACAGATTTCTCCATCTTTTCTTGAACAGAATTCATTTCATCTTTAACAGATTCTTGAACAGCTTTCATTTCTTCCTTAACAGATTTCTCCATCTTTTCTTGAACAGAATTCATTTCATCTTTAACAGATTCTTGAACAGCTTTCATCTCCTCTTTAACGGAATCTTGGCCAGCTTTAATTTCTTCTTTAAATGCAGCAAAGGCTGCCATGAATTGCCTTAATTGTTCTTCCATTGCTCTAGTTAATGGCATTCAAAAATCCCACTTCTGACACCAAAAATTGTTACGTGCGTACGGGTTCGTAATATATTGAATGCACAAGTCGTAAAAGGTTAACAAAAATTTATTTTTTTCACAATAAATAAATTAAAATGCTGAAATATTTCTTCACAAATCTTCGCACAATATCACAATATCTCAAACGTTTAGCAAAAACTCAGTTCAAAACAGATAAAATAGTTCTATCTCACAGCGAAATCACTACAATCAATACAGCATTAAGTAAACAAACAGCAGTTCGCTTTTTACAGCTACAAGTATAACAGCAACAACAACAACTAACTCACTAACTGAGATGAGGTGTTTCACCTCGGCTTTTATAAGCTTTTAATTATCAGTAGAACAACCACGATTTTTCTAGATTTTTCTGGATGGCAACAGTAATTACGAGATATTTATTTATTAAGCATTAAATGCACGCGCTCTTTTATTTTTATTGTTATTTTTTTTTCGACGTAGCTTTCTCATCAAAAATCGTCTGCGTTGCTAAGGCAACATGAAGCAAATCTAATTACAATTCTAAATAAATAACCAAATAAATGTGAAATTCGTAACAATATGAATGGGAACAGAGTGCGTCGCACAGTTTAATAGACGGGAAAAAAATGCATCTCCGCCTAAATTGCGGATTGCACAAATTTTGCTACTTTTACGTTGCCCTTGGAAATTTCGGGGTACGCAGAGAGAGGGTTAACTATCTGGTATGTGATGATCGAAATAAATTTAAAATATTTTTGATTGCGTACGGGTTTGTAACAGATTGAATCCACACGTGTCCGATGATAGGTTGATGAAATTTATAAATTAACACTTCAGAGTTCTGGAACCTTCCACAGAAATACTCGCACAGGTGTTCACAGTACCACAGAGTGCAATCAATAATTACACTTCAAACTACTAAGAACGTTAAACACAGGTTAATACAAAGCGCATCCGAAACAAGAAGCTTTCACATTTCAGGAATACCTCAATACTCCGAAGCTGCTCTGAACTAACAACTCACAACAACTGAGGGCAGATACTCTCTTCGGCCTTATATAGTTTTCACCCGGCCACCGAGATATTTCTAGTACTTTCTGCTTCTCGAAATTACTGGAAGGCATATGAAGGCCAGATAATTGTAGTGACCAATTACATTTATTCATTTACAATATCTATTGCGGAGATACAGAGATTTCTCGCCAAAAATTAGTTGCCAAACTGTTGCCATCTTGGCGATATCTCGCCAAACTACCGAGATACCCATTTACTCAATTTTAAATAGACTTGCCCCTGTATTCTTATTTTTCCTGTCCTCCCTCTAGAGTTTCATGTTACATTATACAGAAAAATACAAAAACTTCATGTATAATTTCATTAAAATTATCCGTATATGTACAAAATTCATAACAATATTCAAGAAGAAGCGTCTACATATAGTAAGAATTACTGAAGAAGTGAAATTCTAAAAAGAATGGTCAAAATTTACTTTGACGAATCTATTATAGGAAATAACTATTTATCGCTATTACTTGAAGGCTATTTTAAATGATTTTCAGTTATACTTGATCTTAATATAAAGTGCTGACTTAATATATAATGAGAATATTCAACTAATATAAGTGTAATTTATACGCATCCTTATCCTATGATAAAGTTCTTTAAATTACCTCAAAGTAAATATCAGTTAAGCATTCAAAGTTTTACGTATAAGGATTCGAAATGAGATACATTCCGGTGACGTCAGAGGTCACGTGATGTAAGAACTGCTAGTGTAAACAAACAAGCTTGTGCTGTGGTAGATGTGTTGAAAATTCGAATATTCGGCAACAGTATATATTCCAACAAGCCACCAGAATATGAAATAGTATTGACAGTTTAAGAATAATACTTGCCTATATAAAGGCAACAACTTCAGATAGCCAAGCATTTCTAAAAAAACAGTGTAGAAAAATTTACATGTTGAGAGGATTGGGATACTCATTTCTATGTACATCATAAAACTAGAATACACATTGAACATTTATAGTTTTATAAGTAAAATTTGAAAGCTTTCTACTTTATTTCATGTAGTATTAATTAACTTTATTTTTTAAATTATTTCCAGTACTTTTTTGAAATCTCATGAATCATTTGCAATAATAATTCTGTACACTGCAGAAGGAAATGCATAAAATAATGTTTATGTATGTTTTTGTTCTACACTGAAAAGAAAACTATAATTACTATTATAATTTTAAGTCACAATTTTATCAGCCTGACAAGCACAACAAGATGGTTTTCAAAATGGTGTACTCAAATGTCTGGAACATTATAAATACAGTTGCCCTAAAATTATGTGACGGTAGCGATATTAATATTATACACAGTTCAAAATTAATACATAATTTTGTACCCTTTGAAATTTAATTGTTTGACTCTTAATCTGCAGATGGCATAAACTTCAGATTAACATGTATTTTTTATATTAGAGTATAAATGTCAAAAAGAAAATTCTATGGATTTGCACAACTGAGTTCGCTGTAATTTTAGCTGTGAAATTAATAATTTTTTGGTTATAGATATTTCTTTATTTTATAGTAGAACGCGATAAAATACACTACATTTATGCGTATTGATTAAAACGTGATTATAACACCCACATTATTAAAACACAACGTGATGAAATTTAGTGGTATAGCATGTTCTATGGCACTGTAATTAATAAGAGAATATTGGTTTGGTGTTAATGTTTTTGCAAATAAGCAGCTCTTGCATGAATTCAACTATTTCAATAATTTAGAACAAGTATTCATGAACTATTAACAAATATTTACATTGTACAGTTTGGAAACAATTATTCAAGGTCTCGGGAATATTTTACAACTATTGATGTACACTTAATATTCCTAATAAAGTAAAAGATGAATATTGGTAAGTATCGTGCATAAAAGAAAATTTATGAATCTTACCTCATTTTCTGCAGAAATTTCAGCAGACGTTTTATAATTAATTGTTTTCTTCATTTCTGCCTTAACACAGCTTGCTAGAAGTACCTTACTATCTGGCATTACTTTAAAACAAATGTTATTAGCGTGTTTTTCCTCGAACAAGAGAAGACCTTTTTTATTAACATAAAAAAAAGAGAAATGACTTCCAAGAGTACTTTTTGATTTTTCACAATAGCTGTAAATTTCTAAATTAGGAAAATAAATTTATTTTAGTGGTACATCGGCTATAGACTCTATCGTAGACTGCGAACGTGCGGAGCAAAGCTGTATGTAAGTAAAGCGACGGCACTTCAATGGGAGAAATTGCGCTTCGAAACGACCGCAGCGCTCGTAGCGGTGGCGATGT
>KK116534.1:118152-133553 GCA_000611955.2 Stegodyphus mimosarum | reverse complement strand
TAGCGGGTAGATTCTGCCCTTTTTGCCGACGATTTGGTTATCTGGAGCAGTGCTTCTAAAAAAAGCAGGAGGGTTTAAATGAGACTCTTAATGGTGCTCTGAAAGAGCTGGAATATTGGTGTCAAAAAATGGTGTGAGAGTAAATCAGGATGAGAGCATGTGCCAGTTCTTCATTTTGAACAGACAGACTTTTACTCCGAAGTTGACGTATAAGGGTGTAGATGTTCAACATAATGATTTGACAAAATATTTGGGTTGCATCCTCGATCCACGCTTAATTGGAGTACACATGCAGGACATTTGAAAAATAAAGCCGTAAGAAGACTTTCTGTCTTAAAACGTTTGGCTGGCTCAAGGTGGGGCTGTGATAGAGAGACATTGACGGCTACTTAAAAATTATACATTCAACCAATTATTGGTCATTGTAGCGAGATCCTCATCACGGCTTTGAAGAATGCAGTCTAGATCCTCGAAGTCTTCAGAACCAAGCGTTACGCATAATTACTGGGGCAGTGAGACCTACTCCTATTCTTGCAATGCAGCTTTTAACCGGTTTGGAACTTGTTCATGATTGTATTAAGAGAAAAGTGATTCTAGCTACCAGAAGCTGGTGCGTTTGCCCGACAACCCTCTTTGGAGGAACTATAATAAGGAAATTTCTAGGAATCTAAAAACTCAAATTGACTTTATACAGGCTGCTCAGGGAGAATCTGATGCTTTGGAGTTGAGCCGAGATGATCTAATTTTACCTACTCCCCATTGTCCCTTGGACTTTTTGAATTTGTATATAAATCTTGAGCTTACTCATAGAGTTGTTAAAAACGAAATGAGCAATTCACAATTAAGATCTATTGCAATGGAAATTATTGGGGTTCGCTATCCTCAAAACGAGTGGTTGCATATCTACACTGACGGCTCCATGTTAGAGAGAACGCTCGGTGCTGGAACAGGTATCCCCCCTTAGCTAGCTTTTCAGTTTCTACTTACCAGTCAGACCTCTTACTACTGCCTTTGATGGTAAAATCGAAGCGACTGTTGTAGCTATTCAACAACTGTGGATTCGCAGTCACTCTTTTGTAAAATCTGACCATATTGTCAGATTCCAAAAGTGCGCTTCAAGCTCTTCTGAATAATCAAAATAGTTCGCAAAGAATCTCAGATTGTAGGCCTTTGCTTAAGGCAATAAACACAGAATTTCTTTCCAATGGATTCCAGTCTACTGTGGAATTATGGGAAATGAAAAAGCTGATACTTTGGCTAAGAAAGGAAGTTTCATAATGCAACGCCTTAATCTGTCGCTTTCATTTCATACGACTAAATTGTTTGTTAACCTGACTCTTAATAAAATGCGAAATTCGCTTTAATTTAGTTTAGCAATACGATTATTCAAAATATGTGATTATTTAATAATTTTGCATAAACTCTTTGCGAATTTGAAATGAGTGTCTCATTTAATTTCTATAAATTTAACCTCACCATGTAGAGTCATTAGGTTATTTTGATGCTGGAGACGTGAAAAATTAGCAATGCTCTCGCCTAGACCTCTCGAACACGCCCCGAGTGTGCTAGCATTACACCATGGAGGCATGAAGAGAGGAGGAAGAAAATACATTGTATACTCCCCCTTTTAAAGGATGACTGGGGATTAAGGGACCCAATCGCCAAATCCTGGTGGTGAAGAATCATCATCCATCATCTTTTAGTTCGGGCATCACTGTAGAGTAATTAGTTTATTTTGAAGCAGAAGACATGAAAAAGGAGCAATGTCCTCCCCGGGACTCGAACCTGGACCTCTCGAATACGCGCCGAGTGGGCTACCGTTGTAGAGTCATTAGCTTATTTTGAAGCAGGAGACATGAAATATAAGCAACGCCCTCGCCAGGACTCGAATCTCGGACCTCTCGAATACGCGCCGAGTGTGCTGGCCATTACACCCCGAAGGCATGGCAAGAGGGCGGGAGAAATACCTTATATACTCCTCCTTTTAGAGAGCGACAGGAGATTAGGGGACCCAGTCGCCAAATCCCGGTGGTGAACCATCATTCACCACCTTTTTTATTTCAGGCGCCATTTATAGATTTATTAGGTTACTTTGATGCTGGAAGTTGAAGAAATGAGCAATGCCCTCGTTGGGACTCAAACCACGGACCTCTGGAATATTCACCGAGAGTGTTGACCCGCCTTCACCATGAAGGCATGGCAAGAAGGCGGGAGAAATACCTTATACCGTTACACCGCGAAGGTATGCAAAAAGGAGAGAGAAAATACCTTATAACCATTTGAGCACTACAACTATTAATAACATCTATATTCTGAATCTTGAATTCGTTCGGCATGAGGTCACCGCACCAAGAAACGTATGTGAAGCGCTCGCATTCCTAAACCCAGATATTTGAATTTAAGTTGAAGCATTATGTAAAATCTTACCTTCCAAAATTAAAATCAGTTTTGGATGCATTTCTTTTTATAAAATATCAAAATAAAGTTCGACACAAATAACGCAATCATAGTTCAGTGTACTTTACTGTGATTTTATATTATGTATGTCTGGCCAAGAAATTGCACATATAAAATAACGCATGATTAAAAAATGGAGACCAATACTTTCATAAGCATAATTGCACAAACAGTTTGAACTAGGTTATCTCATGGCTTGAATAATTATTTTTCATTCTTTTCGTCACATTATAGTCCCTTTCCGTAAACGAAAATCAAACTGGTAATCATCTCGATGGTCATATACCGAGCAACCCTTTCCCCAATGTATATAAATATTCTAGAGAATGCCAGAAGACCTTTCTCTTTAAACATCAGTGTTCGAAAACATCAAACATATGTGTATGCTTAGCAAAGATTTTTGGGACACAATTTCTTCCATTATTTCCAAGAGCACATTTGAAGAAAATAGGAATGACATAGCAGAACATAAAACTTCTGGCATACATAACCCTAATGCTGAATAATAAAACATATTATAGAATAAAAAAGAAAGCGATGGAATATTATCTATTCGAACTATAATCCTTTGGCATCCATGCCGTTAGTGGCGAGGTCTGTCAATGAATAAAGGAATATCTGCCAGTCTTGTTTCGGTGTGTCTCGAAGGAATGATGTCACGTACTTCAGAATATCTCCAGTTTCTTTCAAACTCATTTGTACTTTAGGAAAGAAGAAGTGGAACACAGATGAAAGGAATAATAGTATTTGAATACATGTATTTTCTGGGCAATCATATGCCAGTGAACGAATGTATTGGGATGAAAAGGGAACTAACAGGTCGAATCCTCTTCATTAAGCGTTTTAGAATAACCAAATAGTGCACTGCTAGTGAGGGTGACAAATTCATGTAAAAACCTTTCATCATTTTATTTTCAAAGATAAATTTTTTGTCTTTCAGACATTCTGATGACTTCTATTGACTACGTTGATGTTTATTTGTAGAATAGAAACAAAACTACCAAGTTTCATCCCCTAACGTAACCGATTTCAAAGAAATTTTGCTCTTTGTGCAATTTTAGTCAAGTCTTTTGTATAATGAAAGGTTTTATGCTTTTCTATAATCTGATACGTGTTGTTTTACAGATTGAAATGCAATCTTATTTCGCCCAAATCTTCCATTAAGATTCTGCGAATTGTGTCTCTGGCAATACAAAGATTATCTTTAAGAGCTATAGAGTAACACACCTATCATTTTTCAGCCATTTTCTTACTCTGGCAATGAACTCCTCGTTGTGCCCCGAAATTAAACCCACAAGTCTGCTTTCATCTTCTAAAATTTCCTTACCACGTCTAAACTGAGGAAACGACTTAAGTGTCTATGCACAAGGTAAGCATGATTCCCAATACACTTCCATGTCAAATGCTTGATCCCATGTACCTTTTTCCCGAAAGTACGGCAAAAATTTAATATTTGCTCTCTGCACCATTATTTTATAGTAAGAAAGCTATTTACTCTGTTTTCACAACAGTGAACTACTATCTCCCTCAGCATGTGTAGCGTGGTCCATATAATATAGCCCAACTTTAGCTTAAAGATAACCTTAATTTATCAATTTCGAAGTCAAACAACAGAAAATCAGCGTTATATTTGCGAATTTTCACTGGACTAGTTTCGATGGTTTTTACCGAACCATCATCCTCAGCTGCCAAAGCGCAAATTGGCAGCTGAGGATAATGGTTCGGTAAAAACCATCGAAACTAGTCCCGAGAAAATTTGAAAATATAACGCTTATTTCTGTTGTTTGACTTCGAAATTAATATTTGTTCGGCGTGTTATTTTACCTTATTCCTTAATTTGCTTTCACATAATGATACATGTAATAAATATTTAATTAAAACCGTTTTGCGCACATTCATCACGCACAAAGTTATTCATAATTCTGTTATTAGTTATCTCATACTTTACATTATAAAAATTTTTAATGGGAAACAAAGTCACTTTTTACGGATACATAAATATTACAAAGACGACTGGTTGTGAATATAAAATATCCGACAGTTATACAATTACTTATAACATATTGTCAAATGCCGAATTTGTTAACCGGTGGGGAGTGCCTCTGAAAGGAGGAATTTCATAGTTTCAATGGGGAGGTATGCAAATTTTAGATAATTATAAAAAGATGCTAGCTGAAAGGAGATATAACGTCAGCATAACGATGACACAAGAGCAGAGCAAACACAGAAATGAATTTCTCTACTGAAGTAGTAAAATTATGGAAATAGGTACATTTCTTTGATTAAATTTAAAAATAATGGTAACATAAACATAAATGTCGTAAATCCCATAAATCGAATAAAATTCTTCTTCAGCAAGTCATTCATTGCTTTTCAGTCACTTATTCTTTTAGCTCCCTTGCTATAAGAATAGTCATGTTACAACAGTCTCTTCATCCATTTTCTCTTTCTTCAAAGCAAAGTAATTCATATCCATACTTATGCTTGCTTCCCCCCCGATTGTGTACTGGTCATTTATTGTACGTTTTTTACCTTTTTAGTGTTATTTGCTTATTTTTGCTTCTGTACTTTTCCTTGCCAAATTCGTAATAGCTGCACGTTTCAAGTTCCTCGTTGTAAAAATACACTTTTTTAACGTATTTTTATATTTTCCAAGTATAAGTCCATCATAAGCTTCAACGAAAGAAGATTCTATGCTTAACATAGTCAATATGAATTCATGTCCATTTATATTAATCCGAAAGAAAGATCTCAGTGCTTATGGGGACGATGGAAGCAACGAAAGTTAAAGCAATATTTACAGGATGTTACACTTCAACACAAGGATCATGACAAAAGCCTTTTATCGATTTTGTGAGTTTTCATAAAATGTGATGATGAATTCAGCACAGACGTTCCAGGAACCGAACCACAAGGTTACGAAAACTTTCTATATCGTACCACTTAAGAAATACACAGAATGGGGGAAACTTGGATTAGATCATTAAAATCTCAAAAGGGCGGATATTGTATTGGGAAATAGATCAGAATAAAAAAAAATGCACCAGTTTCGTTATCAGACAACACTGTTCAAAGAAGGAACAAAGATAAGATTATTGATATTACGATTCGAATGCTATAGGAGATCAAGTATGCATGTCTGAATTATTTTCGATGCAATTTGAATAATTAACTGACGCAACTCCGCGTTCCAATTGCCGATGTTTGCAAGGTATGTGCTTTTGGATTCGTTTAAAGAGAAATTTAATTTTGCTACCTTTAGAAGCCATTAAAAAAGGCTAAGATGAAGTAAAAAAGATTGCATTTTATTTGAATCGAAAATAACTTTTATGGGCAATTTCTGTGGATGCTTTACAGATGTAGCCTGGATTTCGAATTTGTGTGAAACAGCATTCTCTATCAATGAAGGGAATTTACTATATGGTACATAAAAAGCATTGGCCCGAAAACCGTGTTCAGTTCCACTAAGAAAGATTTTGGATCAAGCAATTCAAATGCGAATTTTGTTAAAGGAGGCGCTCTATACACGGTGTTTCGAACATAATGCATAGATATAGGTGCAGGCAATCAGTTGCTTCTTTTACACTCAAATAGTCGATGACTTCGAAAGAAGCTCTGACTGGAAGATTGGAGCTTAGAAATGACTTTAAATAATTTTTTAAAATCCAGCGTATATTGGAATTTTTTCTTAGTTGGAAAATGAAGAGTAATCTTGAGCTTCTACTATTATGAATGGCACTTTAAGAATAACATAATAATGAGCTGAATCTTTAAATTCAAGGAAGAAGTCCAAAAGAAGTTCATTGATTTCTTGAAAGCTCTCTTGAGGAAGCTGGGAAGCTCGAAGAGAAACGTTAATATGACTAAAGTTTCAGCGATAATGACTTGGGTTTTATGAGAAGTCTTGTCAAATGATCACTAAAAAAATTTCCTAATGAATGTCAAGATGAATTTCTTGAGCTCAAGACTGACTCAAAAGGAAGAGATATATTCGATGGGAAATCAGCCGTCCTTTGATGGGCAGATCCTATTCAAGCGTAATAGAAAGAGTTATATGTGCGTTCCCCTTCCTTTGTTGCAACAAATCATCGTGAACCAAGTTTTTTTTTTTAAATTGAATTGCAAATAGGAATGAAGCAACAAAATATAACGGATAATGAAAAGGACCTACATTACTCCTTCCAAATTCTTTTTCAAGTACCTCAGGTTTTCTAAAGAAAAAAACGATCGCAGATTTCTCTCACTGACTGTAATCTTCATCAGAATTAAGTAAGTTTTAAAAATATTGGTATTTTTAAGCATTATTTGTATGCTGATTAAGTTTGATCAGCTAAATAATTTATATTGAATTTAATTTAAATAAAACTGTAGCTTAGAATTTAATAACTAGTAATCTCTAAAATTTTGGCAAAGTTTTCTTTAATCAAAATGAATTTATATGTAATTTCATAGCATATTAAAATAAAATATTTTAAATTTAACATATTATCGGAAAGGCCCTTTAAGTCAGAAAGACTCAGAAAAAGGTGGAAAGTATTCTTTCATTTGTGAAAACGAGGGGGGGGGTTGAAATGAAAAATGCTGAGAACCACTAGTCAGTTTAATCCTTTTCTTTATGAAGATAATTCTAAACTCATGAAAAACTCTAGAAGAGAAATACCAAACTACAACACGTCTTCTCAGGTGCTAGAAAGGCTCAATAAAGCTCGTGTCTGCAGATTTGGCCAATCTATTCTTTTTCATATTCTTTCTCCGCAAGAATTTACAAACAAGCTGAGATCAAGTATTGCTTGTTGTCTTTAAAAAAGTGAGAGTAAATCAGTTATGTAAAAAAGCTAAGAAAAGGCTATAGTATCACATGGTTGAGACGCACAACATTCAAATCAATCTTCCTAATTTGCGTATTTGTTATGGTTGTTTAACGTAACGTCAGTTCAAACTATCGCCTCCAAGATTTTTTTTTCCTCGAGAGTATGAATATAATTACGGATTTTTGTTTTATCTAAACAAAAAGATGACTATAATCAATTTTAAAATTGAATATTGACTCATGTGCAATACAGACCTGCAACTCATTCGACGTAGTTCTCGAAACGACTTTTTTTTCATAAACTGAAACAATGGCTTTTGTGATATGTGATTAGAGCGGACAAAATTGTGGATCATCTGACATTATACTTGAACCAAAACTATGGATACGGTTTGCTTTGGTGAAAATAACTTAACTTTTGCCAAGATTTCAGAAAACAGCTACTGAGCTGTGTAATGTGTGTTATATGTCGATGTTCAAGTCTTACTCAGAGAATGCGGTTTTAACAGTCTTTATCCATTGTTGGGCATTGTTGGGTTTATCCATTGTTGGGCCAAATGTTCATGAGGTAGATGTAGAACTTTTGTACCCACAGGAAAACTTCTGACACATTTGAAAACGATAAATTCCGTTCTTCTTGCAAAGTAGATTTAAGTACGTAATTTAATATGCATATTTCGCTGGGATTAATTTTCTGCACTATATTTTATTTCAGGATTGGGTTATATTTCCACAATTTTAGCTCGGAATTTAAATTCGAATCTCAGTTTAATTAACCTTGCAAATACTAACATAACTGAAGTGTGGTAGTCATGCCGGCCGTTATTTTTTATTAAAGGAAAAATTTCCTTAACGGCACCAGCTTAGATTCTGATACACTGATCGAGGATTTAACATGGCAACTTGAAGTGTTTAATTCACAAGTAAAGATTCAAAAGTCTTTGTGGCAGTCGAAAAAGATCAATCCTTCTACCACCAAAGTGACACTAATATCTCTATAACTTTCAAAAATACTCCATTGTAGTTGCATTGGATTCCTTGCTGCCCGTAGGTCATGAAATACTGAGTGCCACGCTGCAAAATAAACCTAAACTCATATACTGTCTGTACCAAATCATAGCTTTCTGTTTCGAATTTCAAATTTCTCTAATCCAACTTAATCGAGTAGGGTAAACGTAATACAGATGAAAGTCTTTTTCCATAAAGCTTGTCTATGTAAGACATTACAGTATTAATGTAAGCCATTAAAGTATTTTTGTCTATGTAAGACATTTACAATATTAACAAATTTCCTTCTTTTTGCTACAAAGTAGTCGTTATGAGAAGAGGCTGAGCAGGCCGGATATATCAAGTTCCTTGTTTCCTTCGGATACCATTATCCCTTAGAACGTTTTGCACAAAGGTATCTCTCAGCATGGGCAGATAGCATTACTGTACTTTGCCATAATCAAAATATCCCTCCTAAATGGAACAAGTCATTGATGAGTTATTTATACGCTGCTAAAGAACCGGAAAACAGTTTTTAAAAAGAAAAGTAATATCTGACCAAATTAACTCTGGTCTTTTGATAATAAATGCGTACTTAAAACCCATTCTAAAGCCAGTGGACGATATTACAGTTGCCAGTTCATTGTACAATCTCAACTCAGTAAGCTTATTTTTATCCATTAGAAGCCGTTCATCTTGAAGAACAGGATAAATTAATTTTCTGTAACGTAATGAAAAACATCTTTGTAACAAAGTACGACGATGCTTTAATACTTCTCAGAAAGGGGAACGTTTAAGGAGGTGAAATTGAACTCATTACTTTTGATTTGCCGCGAAGTACTCCAGCATTTTAAAGAAATTAGTTATAACTTTCATTTATCTAAATGTTTTCTTTGAAGTTTGTTATCATTCTTCTATAATTATATTGACATTGCTTTTCTCTTTTTCAGTATTATATAGGGTAAAAAAAACTATCTCTGCTTTAACTGTTGTGAGGTAGTATGTGTAACGAATTTGCGGAGAAAAGGATTGTAAATGAATTTTTGCGATTTCCAAGATAAAAATCACAGAACAATTTTATGTTTAAGTTCTAATTTCAGAGATTTAATCTAACCTTGCACTTTGTCAACCACTTCAGTGATCCTTTAGGTAAGCTGTTGATGCAGCTTGCCCCTACGTCTTGAACTTATAGTTAAGTCTTGTGTATATTCTCATAAATTATTTCAAAATTACTTTGTACAGATTACCCTAACATACTTGTGTTAAACGAAAGGATTAACTTTGAATGCAAACAGAGCACACAGTGCCTTAGACAATTCTATATTATGTGCATGTTTATACATAGCTTAAACCAAAAACGAGAAAAAAATGCAGTTTCTTTTAGTTACAAATGCCCATTTGGTAACTTGTAATGCGTAGTTTTGTATGTTTTATCTCGAAGATGTAAACAGTGCAAAATGATAGATGGAGGGATACCTGGTGAGATCATTAAAGAAGGTTTCTAACATTAACTAAAAGTGAATTATGAACTGGAATAGAAAATATGAAATTAAGGGAAATTTAATAAGTTATTAGAAAATACGACAGAGTTGTTACATCAAAAACGAATTACTGAAAGCATTTTATGACTAGAATACAAAAGGAAATTAATAATTTAATTTTTAAATTATGAATTACTAAAAGCCTTTTACGACTACGAAATGAAATTAAAATTATCTCGGTCCTTTGTTAAGATTGCTGCTTTCTTTTACTGGACATTTATTTTACTTTTATTTGAAATTTTATTTAGTAAATAGCGTACTTTTTATTTTACCAATGTAAGAAGTATATATTAGCGTCCGAGATTAATATATAACACTAAATACTAACATGTATTTAATATTAGGGTGAAGAATAAATGAGCTTGTATGTAAACGCAGGATTTTAGTTGCAACGTATGTTCCCATTCGAATTATAAAATCATTCCCAGGGTTTTTTGAGAAAACTGATCTTTAGAAAACCTTTTGGAGTGTTCCGTCATGTACAATTTAATGAGTAATAACATCATCTGATGTTAATTATCTTATTAGTCTGTACATTACAGTAAAGGCCTTACGAAAGAAACTAACAGAATTAAGAGACTTGAAGTCTTAGCATACTAAAAATGTTCGTACAGTAGTTTTCTTAAAAATCTTAATTAAGCTTAAAATAAAAATTTTTGCTTAATCCTAGGGATGGCATTTGAAAAGTGAAACAAGCAGAAAAAGGAAATCGTTTTCCCATTCGAATCAATAAATGGTTTGTTGTTTGCTTTTTTGTAGCTTGCTTCTTTTACGTGAATGAAAACAACGGAACTGAATCTAACGTCATTTCCAGTCGTAAGACTTTTCATGTCACATTTTTTTTTCCTGTGTGTTCGAATAGTTTTTGTATCCAGGTGGGAATGGGAAATACGAAAACCTGAGACACATAAAGCGGAAGTACAAAAGCAAAATTACTTAGTTATTACATAGGATTCTACCACTCACATTACAAACAAACAAACAAAAAAAACCCGAAGAGTTTACGTCCGAAATAAAAAAATTGCACAACAATGATGTCAAAGCATAGATTTCCCTTTGGGGAGTTTCCAGCTTTCGGTTTCTAACTTTTGCATCGAAATTCAAGTGTATATATATTAAAGAATGGGTGTTATGCCTTCATAGCATCCTGAATATCTATGCAAGTATCATCTATCTAAACGTATCTCATATACACCTAGAAAAATGATATTCGCAGTCTTTACCGTACTCTTCTGCGGCAGCTATTTTAGTGCAGCTATTCCAGTCCCGGACGTCAGTAATGAAAGGCTGGAATTCCATAACTGCGACCCATCATCAGTTCCACGTTCAGGAACACCGACAGCTTTGGCTTCGAAATATTTTGTATTAGCTGCGCATCCTGAGGACCACAAAAATATCAGCTCAAAAGAACTTGACTCAAAATTTGAAAATAGAACCGATCCAGATGAAAGAATGTGCAACCCAAATCTTCACTTCCGAAGCTTCCGACCCCCTGAGCACAGATCTGAATGCCCATTTCATTGGGTAAAGGATATTAAAGAAGACCGCATCCCGAGAGAGATAATGGTAGCAAATTGTTCCTGTGACAGACCAAAGTATCCAGCTAGCAACGGGAGACACAGCCAGTGCGAAGAAGTCAAATATGCTCTACCTGTTCTTCGGATAGATACTTGCCATCATCCAATGACTGTTTACCGTCAAGACTATGAAATCATCACCATAGCCTGTATTGCTACAGTGTCCGTAAGGGAACAGAGGATAGCAAGGCTACTGACTCTCTCAGATCCAGTTTAAGGAGTTTACTTATTAGTATCATTTTTATTATTGTGAACAGATTTTATTGCTCATGTATATAACTTAATTTATTTGCCACGAAGTTTCTTGTACATACGTATTTTATTCTTATTATTGTTAAGTTTTATAGTTTGATTAAACTGAAGTTTATTTTTACGTATTAGTGTATTTAAGAAATTTCTTCATTGCTAGTAATTGGCAACAAAGCTAGGGGAGCTTAATTTTAACAATTTTTTGTTTTTGTTTTAAATTGCTACTTTTCATGAATTAATGATATTTATATAGTTTATCAGCAGTTTCATCAATTTTCTCATTTATGTTCAAGAATTTTAATATATATTTAAAGGAAGATAATTCAGAATTCCATTCGTTTAGTTATACAAGGAAATTAATATGATAAAAACGTAAGTAGTAGTTCCACATAACGTATTTATTTAATTCTCTTTGCATTAACGAGAATTGCTGTTTTTCGTGTAAATAAAAAGTAAAACGAAAATGTTTATATATATATATATATATATATATATATATATTGGACGATAGTAAACAAATGATGGTAAATGCATACATGGTTATGTATGTATTGCATAATAGTGAAAAAATGAAAAAGAAATGAATTCTTCAATTACATAAAAGTATTTTCTTAAGTATTTTAAATTTGACAATATCGACACTTTAAGTTATTCGATAAAATTTTTAAGTTTAG
Organism: Stegodyphus mimosarum; assembly: GCA_000611955.2. Lineage (NCBI taxonomy): Eukaryota > Metazoa > Arthropoda > Arachnida > Araneae > Eresidae > Stegodyphus > Stegodyphus mimosarum. The sequence goes on along the minus strand of KK116534.1, from coordinate 121,258 downwards.
AAGTGTTTTAACACATTCGAGTTCAAGATGTTAATTTTCTCATATTGATTTATCATTCAAATAACGAATTAAAATAATCAAGTCACTTAATTCTAAATTACTTTAACGAGATTGAAAGACAGCTGCGTAACTGTTACACTTTATTAGGTAAGCATTACTGTTATGTGCCTAGAAATTTGGTTTTATGATACATTATTCAGGTATATTAGCTAATTTAGTTATGGCTTTCAGAAATTCTTTGCTTGGGAATTAATTTTCAAAAGCTAAAACTGAATTTTGACTGCATAAAGTACTCACATCTGTAAAATTTTAGAAAACATGCATGGATCAGACTTATATTGATTGCTTTTTTCCTTATAAAATATTTTCGCATATTTAGATTTAAAAAGAGAAATTTGGCTGAATTTAAAATACTAGTACTTATAATACCTGTTGGGAGATATTTGATATTCAGGAATTACTCTTTATTTTTTATTGCACAGAAAATTTTCTTTTAATCATAGTATAAAAATACCTAGAGATAAAAACTTACCTACAAGAAGTATTCGGAAAACTATTTATTACACGGAAATACATTTATTTTATACAGAAAGAAGTATAGAGCTAAAGTCATTTTCATTTATCATTTAAGTTCAATTTATAACTTAGTTTAGCACTGTTAAAACAATTGGTGAAGCAAATGCAACATCCCTTTTTGTATTAATCCTCAGTATGAGAAATGTAATGTAAATAAATGAGAAAGAACATACTCATGATTTCTTAACTCCAAACTTCGCCGAGCGTTTGCATAAAACTGATTAATTACCAGTTCCTTAAAAAACCTCTCGCACAATTTTTATAAAAATATTTATATAATTAGTTTATTTTTTTCCACACCTGTTTTAACTCTTATTATAACAGTAATTATTTAAACACTGGCTTCCTATCTTATCAAGCTCATTAACTTGAAATATTTTATTAAATTTTATTACAATAATTATTTTGAAAAGAAAGGATTATTTCTGCTAAATGACGTATTTTGCATACATAATGACACAAATGGCACTCACCCGTAATAAGTATGTGTTCCTACTTATAAATTTAAGTTATTAGCAAGGGTTTATATAGAGAATTTTGATGTAATTATAAACTTGGAAATTAACCTTTCAGTCGGCGGGGTGTATTCGTGAGATAAATTTTATATATAAGTGAATGGAGAAAAGTAATCGAGCTGATTAATATATATATTTCACGGAGAATGTTTCGGCATGCATTCGAAGACGTTCCTAAATAATTATTTCAATCGTTCAAGTCACGTTATCAAACCATTGTTTTATTGGCATGCAGAAAATTGATATAGCTGATTCTCAACTAAAAGAACAAAGACGAAATACCATCAACATTTAACATTCATACACTTATTGTAAAACTCTGAAGAAACCTTGAACAACACGGAAGAAAGCACGCTAAAATCGGCTTGGTGAAGTGAAAGATGAACGTATACTAGGCAAGCAAATGATTTTACATAACATATTGATTTAAATATTTGCAAAGATAACGATAAAAAGATTAGTTATTTAATTTCACAGCCTTCTGTCGGTATGCAATGGAGAATGAGCAACTAAAAAATAATAATATTACCCCGACCATACGAAATATTTTTATACATAAAACAGAATAAATTTCTTTGTGACAAACCCGGAAACATTTGTTTTTTAAGTTAAGCACAGATTTTTAAAAATGCATAAATTATTACTTCAATGTGTACGAATGAAAGTAAAATTTCCTTCTCTTTATATAACTTTTTTTTTTGCTGCTTTTCCGAAACTAAACGCCCGATTTCTGTGAATTAAGGATTAATTGAGGTAAAAATAAATCGCATTTTAGTATCATGTAGTAAGATTTCTTGGAACCGTTTCCTCCGAGATACTGTCATGTGTAAACAATTTTCTGAATCGTTCTTTCAAATAAGATATGTTTATCATGAGGTAGAAAATATGCATCATTTCCATGTTCATTTAGTAACCCCTTAAATAAGAATGAGTCTCGCACGATTGAATTCTATGAGACAAACTCTATTTTGACTAACTAGCTAATAAAAGAAATTTATATGCCTATCCCGCTACGATCTAGTACATAAAACACTTTCGAAGAATAAATACTAAAGTCAAATGGCCAAAACTTTGATTCAACTTTTGATGAAAATTCGATGGCTGTATGTATAAAGATAATAACATCATCATAAAGTTAAGTAGTATAAATACAACATCAATTTAATGCTTAAAATGGAAATAAGGTTACAAACCGACTTATGAAAGGAAAAAGATTGTGTTGAATTATAAAGAAAGTAACCCTTAATATTTGAAAACAACAGTATATATTTACTGTTATTATTTATGTTCAGCCATCATCATGCACTGAAAACACATTTCATAACCTTTATTTAATCTATATTTTACCTTTCAACAATTGTATAAATATTTTCCTATATCTGTGATTTCATCTAGCAAATAATGAATTATAAGATGGCCCTAGTAAGATGATAAAAAAGTATTTTGCATCTCAGTAAGGTAACTATCGATTTATTTACACAATTGTTATATTTATAATCCTTTGTAGAGACATTAGGCTATTTCGTAGCAGGAATACATGAAAATTGAACAATGCCTTCGCCGGGACTCGAACCTCGGATCTCTGGAATACGTGGAATGTGCTGGCCATTACATCACGAAGGCATGCTAAGAAGACGGGAGAATTACCTTATATACTCCCCCTTTTAAAAGACGACCCGGGGATTAGGATACTCAATCGCCAACTCTTGGTGGTAGAGAATTCTCATCCACCACCTTTTTTAGTTCGGACGCCACTTGGAGTCATTCGGTTATTTCGTAGGAGGAATACATGAAAAATGAGCAATACCTTGCCGAGATTCAAACCTCGGACCCGTCGAATGCACTACGAGTGTGCTGGCCATTACACGACGAAAGCATCCTACGAAGACGGGAGAAATACCTTATAACTTGATCTACTGAAATTTTTACTACTGAAATAGGTCATTTTTCTTAGTTAAAAAATAATTTAATGTGGATTTTTTAAATCTTAAAAAAAAAAAAAAAAAGAAATTCGG
>KK116534.1:106171-118003 GCA_000611955.2 Stegodyphus mimosarum | reverse complement strand
AGTTTCCTACTACTGAAGTGGCGATTGCCTGGTAAAGTTTATTACGTTTAATCCCTTTTAAACTGTAAAATAACTTTTTTAGCTTAATAGCAAGCCTTTAATAAATCAGTAACAATACTGATGCAACAAATACAGGATCTGGCAACAAAGTCACAGTAATAACAGAATACAATGCAGAGAAAGTGCGAAATGCTTTCGAAGAAAATTCTTCCATTTAAACATAAGAAGATTGATCACAGTTAGGAAGATAAAGAAGGTCATAGGAAGGTACTACCATACTACGAAAATAAAGAAGTTCATCGCAAAAATTAATGAAAGCTGAATTTTTTTTGGACAAGATGTAGCTTTGCCTACAGTTAAAAGGGGTGTTGGAGGCCAAAAATCTTCAAAAAATAGTCATTTGGGATTTTTGGCTTTTCCAAATTTTCTAAACTTTCATCTTTCTAAAAACACCATCATTTTAATCTCTGTGAAAATTAGAACTGTAAAAAATCTAGTTTTAATTTATCATTGAATGTTCTGATAAATGAGTATTTTTACATAAAAATGCGTTTTCTCCAAACGTGAATTTTTTTACACTCGGTTTACCTTTTCTCGGGAGCTACTGCTCACAGGCATGTAAATCTTTTATGGCTTATTTATTATGTTTCACAGTGTTTACTAAAATGAGCGTTTTGCGATAAACTAAGGGAAAAAATGTACTGTTTTTTTTCGTGTGCGTGTGTGTGTGAAAAAAGTGCTAATTTTACTATGGCTAATACAATATTCTATAAATTGCTCTAAATCTCAAATTCTTCAAAATCCCATTTCAGTATAATCAGAAAGGTGTACTTTAATTACACAAAAAATTTTAAACGTGTATCTATAGCAGGTATTGAGGAAAGGTAGATCGAAAATGGCCAATTTAACATGATCGGTATACGGGGTTTTGACTCCCTTTTAAGGGCAGGGACATTAAAATTGATACAGTTTGATAAATATAACTGTCGGTATGATAAGAGAAGAGCAAATTTGCGAATACAAATGCTTTAACAACAAGGTTTATTTTAAACTGAAGTGATAGCTTATAAACAAAAATGGCGGTATCATCCAACTTGTGTGCTGTGTAATATTTTCGAAGTGAATAACTGGTCCAATGTTTATAGACGTATTGCCACAGAATTATCGGCAGTTACTGAAACGAGAACTGCTCCTGAAACCTGCCGTCACTATATGATTCGCTGATATTTATAGATGTTAGACCCAACAGAACTGAAAATGTAATTTATTTTTTAAGGTAAAGGAATAATCACTTAGATAGGGAAAACGTTGGAAAAGGTAACAAACGAATTTTTATAGCCTAGACCAGTGGTGCCCAACCTTTGGCCTATCGCGGGCACATTTTGAATTCAAAAATTGAAAGCGAGCCATATACAAGAGGCTTTTCGGTCGCCAATAGATGGTGCTGTTTTTCATTTAATTTTCTTTTGGTGCATATATCTACATTTGAGAATTTTTATACCTTTAAATACGTAAAAAATACTAGATTTAATTTTTTTTAAAATTAAAGATAATTTATTTTAAGTGAAAAAAATACTTAACAGTTATTTCATAATATATTTTTATTTTATAAATTTTTTTATCAGAGACATATAAAAAAATTTCCTTTTTAAAAATTGTCTACTTTGAATTTGAAAAACTTATTTTTATCACAAACTTTAATATAAAGCCTATTTTAAATCCTCAAATTACAAAACTTATAAAATATAATCATTTAATGGTAACCGGTAAACAATGGGAAAGTAATACAGAATTTTGAAGTTAAACTGTGATATGCCTCATTATGAAGTATACAGTAAAAGTAATATTTAATGTAAAACAAATGCCTGATAATTAATATGAAGGCTGGCACTGCTTGTCTTCAGCTAGTTTATTGTACTCCGGTACATCTGTTTTTAAAGCCAAACTCATACAGCCATTCAAGTGTTTATTTGTAATTTTCGATCTACATTTTGTCTTTAAATGTTTCATGGTCGAAAATCTACTTTCACAAAGGTAAGCAGATCCAAAGCAGGAAACATATTCTCAGAAAAAATTTCTTTCATAAGGGGATATTTTCTCTCTTCAACAAGGGTCCAAAAATCACTCTGCGGAAAGACTTACTTTTAGTTGCAAATCTGACTGAAAATCTGTAATTTCCATTTCCAAAACATCAACATTTTTGTTAAACATATTTCCAATCTTGTGTGATACATCTGAAGTATTAATTTCGGAAAATGGGTTTCAGATGAATAATAATATTGGTTGAACTTTATGGAAATCAGAGAAGCGGAGTTCAAAATTATTATTCAGTGCATTTAGGTTTTCCGAGTATTTCTCTGTTTCAATTGCCTTGTGGCTTGATCAGTTCTGAAAATGAGTGAAATTTTTTTCTTTCATCTGATTTATCCACAAATTTAACTGTATCTGAAAAGCAGTTACAATCCCAGTCAATTGAAATGGGGTTTTTTCTTTTCCCTAGAAATCTTCGTTCAGTTTTTCAGTTTAGCTGTTATATCCGTGAGAAAATACAGATCGGATAACCAATTATTATCGTCCAATTCTTTATAACTTTCGATTCCGGATTCCAAAAACTTCTTTATTGGCGAAAGAACTTCTACAAATCGTTGAAGTACTTTTCCCTTTCCCCTGCTGAGCTATCTAACATCGGAATGAAGCAATAAGATTCCATGTTCGCTATAAAGTTCATCAGTCAGCAATTTAAATAATCTGCTTTGAAGTGGTCTGGCGCGGATGTAATTCACGATTTTTTACAACTACAATCATTACATACTCATAACGCAAGACTTTTGTATATAATACCTGTTGATGAATAATTCAGTGATAATGAAAAAAATTTGGAAATTCAGTGTCATTCTTACACAATGCGATGAATCCAACAGTGGAACCAATCATGGCAGGTGCTCCATCGGTTGTTATAGACTCAAGTTTTTAAAGGGGAGATCAAATTCCTTAATATAATTTTTAACATTTTGATACATGTCTTTACCACGAGCATTTCCTTGAAGTGTTTCAAAACTGCAAGTAAATCTTCTTTTACCGAGCAATCATTAAAAATCGTTCTTAAAAATATGCTTAATTAAGCAGTACTGCATATGTCTGTTGATTCGTCACACTGCAAACTCAAAAAAACGCATTTTTTCATATCGTTTTGCTTTTGATGCTCGATATTTTTAGCCCTTGATTCTATTCTACGAGTAACAGTATTTCTTTACAATTGAACATTTTCAATGGTCGTAATTATTTGTTTTTATTTTTAAATTCTTGAAATAATGTTTCTGATGCAGCGACCATCGTTTCTTTAATTATGTTTCCATCGTCAAATGGTTTCTTGCGCACTGCAAGGATGTGTGCAATCTTGAATGAAGGAAGCGTACTTAGTGAATGCAGATTGTTGGGCTATTAATGCTGATTTCAATTCTTTCACTTTAGATTTTCTTAAACTGCTGTCCATAGGAAATTCAATATCATATTTTTTACGAACTATGGTAAAATGTCGTTGCACGTTGCATTTTTTTTTTTTGGAATCGCCGGTCTTGAGCTACAAACCAAACAAAGACATTTGTTTTTTGAAGGAATAAAAAAATATTTCTTTTCTCAATCTTCTTGAAAATTATATGTTCGTTGCTTCTTTTTCTTAGTTTCATAATCAGCTATAATTTGGGTGCCTATCTAAATAGAAATATTTCTCGCAAAAACGCTATTGTAATATTGTAATAAAATCACCACAGGCAATCAAGGAACTCAAAAAACAGTTTCTAAACAAGCGTCCTCCACGTTGAACTCAATTACGTAAACTTAAAGCTACAGTAAGATTTCAACACACAGCTTAGAAAAAACCTCTAGCAAAAATGCAAATTATAAAATGAGTTAAGATGTGTAAAAAAAAATTAACAAAAATATCAGCATTTTAGTAACTGAAGCCCGAAAGATAACTACGTTGACAGCTGACTGCTAACGTCAGGCCTTTAAATCGGCGAAATGACGCCTGACTGATTACTTATATTTGATAATAGAAACAAAACTACTGCAGCTTTATGGATGAGAGTGGTTGCAAAAGAAGCGGAAAAAATTAGCTTTAAGATGATCCAAAATTTGAAAATTTGATTTTTTTGAGAATTTAAATTGAACTGGGGAGAACATACAAAACGATCGGCGAGCGCAAGGTTGGGCACCGCTGGCCTAGGCCTTAATCCTTAAGACCTTTTAATGCAAAGCTCAAAGACAGAGTTTATAAAAATGACCCCAAATCACTTCAGAACCTAAAATAAGCACTTATGCACGGGACTGAAACTGTAAATTCTGGCATAGTCAAAACCGTAATTGCTAATTTAAAATCCCAGTGTACACACGATAATTACAGGAAACAAACATTTTTAAAAACTAATTTATCAAGATAGAGTTATTGCTAACTTAACTAAGACTTATTCTATTTAGTTACATCTTATAGCCTCGAAAGTCTATTCTTTTACTTTCTATTACATTTTATGGAAAGCCTGTACAATTTCAATATTAGTTTAAAATCATATAAATGAAATATAACAGCTTTAAAGAATTTAATTATTCAGTTATTTTTCAGTTGTTACAAACAGATAATGATATCGCCTGCATTAATTTTTAACCGTAGCATCACTTAAATACTTTAAGCAAATGTTAAAAACGTTAAGGAGATATTTTAGCGAAATATTCCTATTTCATCCGAAAAGTAACGGGACAATTCTAGATAAAACCAACATCATCTTTTATTTTTTTTACGTCAGCATCGGATACTTGCATTAAATCTCTGCTCTTATTAGAAGAAATTGTATATCTTCTGTTACTATTTTCATGATATAAAAAATGCTACTACAAACTTGATTCCAAAACTTAAATCAACACATTTATGTAGAATAAAAAATATGGAGATCAAAATACGACTTTAATTTGCAATAACTCTATTTTTAATTTGGGCGTTTCCCCTTTCTTTTCTAAAAATAATAACTGCTTATAATTAGTAACTCTGTACAATTATTATCGACTATTTGAGGTTACAGTTTATGAAACCATTAGTGTTATGAAAAGGATGGAGAGGGGAAATATCCAAACGAAAACAGAATTAATAGTCTACTGCAAGTTAAAGTTAGTCTTTTGCTTTACATATATTTCACCACTAAAATAAATGTGATGGCTTGTACGAGAAGACAGATAATTTCAATCATGACCGAAGCTGCAGATGGGAATGACGTGCAGAATGCATAACTACGAAGTTTCAGGCAAATGAAGCCGTCGTGAATACTTTATTTCTGAGCAAAACAGCTATTGAGAAGCACATTATTCTCAAGCACACATCATAATGGACGCAATTTGCCCCCATTCTCCATCCTATTTGTGACTTTTTACATTACAGTTATGAAATAGACGGATGAGCGGTGGCAAGTTAACTGCACAAAAGCAAAGTAGGAATGTCTGATGCATTTAGAGGAAAGCCTGGGAGAGAAGTAGAAAAATTATGGCTCGTAATTATACTGTATTCGATCTGCTTTTTCATCATTGACTAGTGCGTTTATGCGAGTACCTACATCGGCAGCATTATGTAAGATCATTTGGCATGGATTAATTTGGAAATGACGTAATTTAGAGAGATTTATTATAAGCAGTTACTATTTTTAGAACAGAAACAGAAAACATCCAAATTAAAATAGTAAGCTGAGGTACTATTTCAAATTCAAGTTAGTATTTTTATTTGCTTTTTTTTATCTTTTCCTGTTCTTCCTCTTTCAGAGAGAAAAAGGGCTTAGTAATAGAAAAGGTTTTTTAGTGAAAAAGCGTTAAAGCATTAGCAAATGCAAGTAAACATTAGATTGGTTAGCTAATGAATTTCTGATATTACTATTGGCTGTCTGAGCTGCAGTTCGCAAAACCATCTGTGTCATCAGTGTTATGGAAAGGACAAAGAGAGGAAATATCCAAACAGAAACATGGAACTAAGGAACAATTGCAAGTTAAAGTTAGAATTTTGCTGACATTTAGATACATATAAATCTTTACATATTCTTGTCGTATATACATACATGTAAATCTGTTCATCTAATCTGTCCGTATCTGATTAATTTATACATACATATAAATCTGTTTCTTTAAATCAAATCAGATCAATCTTTTCTAGTTTGCCGAATGAGGGAAAAATAATAAAGAAAATCACTACCTTTGATACCAGGAAAATTAATTCTTTATAACCAGCATAGCAACGAAGACAGCACGAATGACGTAACCTTTCTTAACATCACTACCCTTTGGTTTATTTTGATTATCGCAAAGCTGATAAAACGAGAGGGATGGATGTCTTCGTGCAGGATTTTCTAAGGGATAAAAATATTTAAACCTAAAAAATATCCGCCAACATCATTACGGTAGCTACATTATCTCTTTCTGGAACTAACTCATATAGCAATATCTTAAATAAAATTTGAAAATAAAATAACATATTAGTCGTTGATTTATCACTTAAAATCATTCTACATAATGTGGATGTCTATGATATGGGATCTTTTGAATATTTTCAGCTTTTACAAATACAAAACTGTTCACTTTCCTATGACTAAAGGAAAAGATTTTACCTAAAAGAACATTAAATACAATTCTGAATACGACAGGATCTACATTCTCAGTTCACTTATTACTTTCCCTGTAAATCCACAGAGACCTACAACTTGATTCTTTTTCTATAACTCATAACTTCAGACTCCACTTATGTTCTACAAAATGATCTTTAGTAGTTGTTGAAAGAGTTGCGTTTTCTCCCGCAGTTATTGTACGTCATATCTTCTCAGACTACCGTGAAACGATAATAAATAATTTCATTCAGAGTTTCTTCTGCTGTTATTGCTACAAATTCGTCCCGTTTCTTTTAGCCTTTCAGACAAACGACATACTCAAAGTGTTCGGCAAGAGCTTTCAGGCTTTATTTCTTTAAAGATTGATCTTAGAGTAAAAATTTTAACATAAGACAGAATTTTATGAAACTTTTAGCACTGGAGGTAGAAAGTGAAAATTATGTTATTACTTATTAAGAGTTTCACAAGATCAGGCAGAAGATTAATAACAACACGCTATTTTAAGCATCAGGAAACCACTAATCGCTAAAGCTAGCAATTTATGTTAAAACAAACCATCAAGCAATTTATGTTAAACAAAGTTTTGTTAAAACAATATTATAAATAGTCTCTCTCTAAGTTTGGTTCAGTGAGGTGGAATTTCAAATAATAATAAGGACTGAAACATGATCTAAATCAGTATTTTTTACCCTTAAATGCCTCCGAGAGTTTTGCATGCAAATGTATGGATAATTTTGTGTTTGATTTATTAAACCATATTGAACATGTTGTTATTGAATATTCTGCTCAGTAGGGAAACTGTAAAAAGTTAGACCTTATATTTTGCAACCCTCTATCTCCAGAGCTGAAATTCTTTTCATACTATTTTTTATCTTATTTGGAAAAACTTGGTAAATAATATACATTATATTAAACAATACAGAGCCTACACAAAAGAATGGTGTTATATCGAAAGTTAATAAAAATTTATTTTTCATCTTTTAAAAAAATATAAGATACATTACAACAGCGGAAACTGCAAACGTTTCTCATATATTAATTACTACGCTTCATTATGAGTACCTGAGTCTCAAGACTATCCACCTGGCACTCCGTTACAATGTCTTGTTGTACTGGATGTTTGCAATCTCACTCAGGGTACGCAAACACGTGCGTTAAAAAAGCTGGATGAACGTGAGTAATGAGGGCAAGAAAACGCCGTCTTTAACAAACTCAAAAAGAGAAATCTCATGGTATAAGTTGGGACAATCATCATCTCCATCTACAGAAAGTCCGACCCAGACAAAAGAATACAAACACACTTGCCTGCTTCTGTAAAAATGAAGCTTTTTCTATTTGAAGAATGCAATCATAAATTGCATTTAGTTGGGGTAACAATGAACTTTTAGAAAATTCATTGCCAGAGATATAGCTTCCAGTGGCCAGACGCAGGGCTTCAGGGAAGAAAAAAGGCATTCTTCCTTGGAATTACTACACAGCAAAGCCTTAGCTTTTGGAGAATCAGGCTGCTGCAGTTTTTCAGCCGTGCACGAAATAGACGCCGCAGCGTAATCACAGATCTCGACACCTAAAAACCACATGGGTAACGAGTAAACTCCTTAACTCCACGCTAAAAAAAGAAGCTTGGAGGAAACCTCCTCATCCTGCGAACTCCATCTTCGGAAGCGGCCTCAAGTTCCCGTAATTAAATATGAGAAATAAATTGTTAGTAAAGCACTAAGAACTTGAACTAATGCTGTTACTAACGCTGCGAGTCTTGCCCGAGCAAGACGAGGAATAAATTGGTTATTAACGTTTTAGCAGCTACATTATTTTATATATCCATTGTATGAAACATTACATAACATACTACATCCATCATAAAATAATTAAAACAAGCTATGGTAGTCAATCAGAATGCTTGAGGTCTCCGTCTAAGGATAGTTCGTGGGGAATGTTAAGTACACATGCTTCAGACCCAAATCACTGGCTTGCACGGCATTATCGCGTTTGAATCGACAGCGACGTCAAAGTAAGCACGTGAGCTTTGTTTTCTGATTTCTTTGCATTTAAAAAGTTCAAAGTTGGCCCTGAAAGATACGACTTTTACATAGTTGCACAAATCTAAGCAGTTGTTACATGTACTTTTCAAAGCATCAAAATGTCCGGCGCTGCTACGAACAATGATGGACTCTGGAAATGCTACATTGATACTTAAATATCTTACTTTGAAGAATATCGTTTATATTTCGACCTACTGGTAATACCATGATTTTTCTAGAATTATACTCATTTTTTAAATGGACGCTGTATTTTCAAAAGCTTTTAAAATATTATAGATGAAAGTGAACAATATATATAACGGGAAACAATGCTCGAGAAATGCGAAACCCTTATTAATAGGAAAACAAAAATGTTTCTGTTCAAAAACAATAAAAACGAGACTGCTTGTTTAGTTCTAATGCTTATGCAAATAAATGTTAATTTAATTGTTTTCATTTCGGTCGAAATAAAAAATATTTAGCTTCGTTTAATCAAAATTATGAAGAACCGCGCGTTATATTTGTAAATTTTCCAGTTTTAGATTACTTTCGATCGTTTTATGGAACCATCAGCCTCAGCTGACAGAGCTGAAAGCTCGGTAAAACCATCGAAATTAGTCTAAAACTGGAAAATTTGTAAATATAACGCTGATTTTTGTCGTTTGACTTCTAAATTAATCTTTGTTCGGCGTGTTATTTTAATCTAAGTTACTCATCTCGCGGTTGGTTAAAAGTAGCTTCTTCGTACAACCTTCGTAATTAACGATCTAACGCAGTTTATTTAAGAAAACGCAGAAAAACTAAACCTTAGAACTCTTTTTTTCCTCTTTGTTAGAATGCTAATCCGCAAAAAATGCACGGATTTTGTTTCCTCAAATTAAAATTTTTGCCCAACTTACATTGTTACTTAAGAAAGCCACATCGCGAGCAAGCAAAGAACTTAAAATTAATCAACCAACGGAATGGCGAGTTCTAAAACATCGTCTGCAGATGAAGCCATACAAACTGCACTTATTGCAAGCATTGCATCCTGACGACCACAACAAAAGGTACGAATTTTGCAGTAGTATGTTAGATAATATGGAAGAAGACAATTTTGCTGAACGATTAATTTTTTTCCGATGAATCCACTTTTCATCTTTCACACACGGTGCTCATATTGAATGCATACCATAATTGTAAACTTTACTCTATCCAATAACGTTAGAATCATGTTTCTATCTTTTGTAGTTTGGAAGAAATAAATGTTTGAAATCTGCTCTTTCTTTTTGAATAACTCTGTATTTAGACTTGCACACAACATGAGAACATCAAATATTAGCCGAGACTGATATATTGATGGCTGTAATTATATAGGAAGCTAACGCGCAAGAAATTAAGTAATGAAATACCATAGAACTTATACTGAAGCAATCAAATTTTAGAAGGTTGATAAAGTTGACAGCTCCTCTCCGCTCATTTCCAATGGCAGGATGTGATTAAAACTGTTGTACATTGGTAGACCGACAGGGATTCGAGCCGTGGCTGCATGGGTATTTTCGTGGTTTTTCCTATATCTAACGTGTATACGAGCCAGTTCTCTTTAGAAAGTCATACACAGACATTCCTCTCCATAGGGAGATAACCTCCATGTGGTTTATCGTATTCAAATACCTTAAACGATCCTAAGGTATTCCAGACAAAATCTGAAGAGAATGGAAGTAACAGCCAGCTAACATTACCAGGTTGGTGCTATTTTTCTTGAAGAATTACATAAAATATATTTCTTTGCAGCCTTAATGCTATTAACCTGAATATTATAAATACCCTGCAAAGAATTTCAGTCAAATGATTTATCAGTTTCAAAATGGCATTTCTGATTAAATCACTGTTTAGTACAGAAAATAAATATTTGATGGACTGTTTAAGGGAAGGAAATTTCCTTTTATCGTTTTGACCAAACAAAAGCCTTAAAACAAACTTGAATTTTAGGAATTTAATAAGTGCGAACAAATGACACTAAAATTCAAAATTACAGCCAAGATCAAGTGTTTGTATTGCATAAAATCTGCAACCTTGCATGAGAATGAGAATCTTGCAAAGGCTTAAGATAAAGCTGTTCCCGTCATACACATCATTTACTATTTTCGAACATTGTAGAATGAAGTGTATAAATTTATACAACTCGCAATCAAAGTATGTATAAATAAATCGAAATTAAAGTATAAATTTTATAATTTAACTTTGAACACCCTTACAAGAAAATTATTCTTTCGAACTTAAATTGGGGGGGGGGGAACCTGCTTTCCTGAAATTAGGAAAAAAGTAACATTTATTTATTCACATAAAAGCAATTTTAAATGTTATATTTATAGTGCGCATTTAAAGCGTAATGAAAGATTTTTTTCTACCTAAGTAGAAAAATTAATGCGACTTAATATTCAAGATATTTGAATTTACTTAATTTTTTAGAAAATGTACTTTTATTTTTTCATCCAAAATTAAAAACATGGTGTATACCGACATTTTATTAAACAATTAGCTTTGGCATTTGATTAAATAATCAGCTTTAAAGAATTTTTAAATAAAATAGGTGAATTGACAACAATTTTGCTTAAAGCACTTTTTGTCATTTGAAAATTAATTACTTGATTTTAGCAATTTTATTAGAAATGTTGGCTCCTAAGAGTACAATGCTATAAAAGAAAGGAAAAAACAAATAACGGAACTATAACGTCACTTCCAGTTGATACACGTGTCGTCCTCGTTATGAAAACAGCAAAAGTTTTTGTACAAGACTTACGTATGGATGTGAAAGCAAATCCTGACACGTAGGTGTGAAAATACGTTTTCTTATTACATACGGATTTTACGATCGCAAAACAAAAATTCCCTACAAACGAAATATTGTGTAATCATGTTGTCGAAACCTAAATTTAGAATTTAGAGTGGGTGGGTTATTCAATGTTTGTTTTCTAAATCGCATATTAAACACATATATATAAACACACTAGGTATGCAAGGCAACTTCATTTGTTTTTTTGCTCTATTCCTGATTACAATCATTACGTACTTCATACCTGGTCAGATGATGCGTTCGGTCTTCTCTATGTCGATACTCAGCAGTTATCTCTTAGCGTCTATCACATCTGCACTAAATGATGGTAACACACCACTAAAATTTCACGCTTGTAGCATGT
>KK116534.1:66012-101963 GCA_000611955.2 Stegodyphus mimosarum | reverse complement strand
TTACCAAGCAGAAATGGAAAACCGAAAGCGGATTTCATAAGCTTTTCACCTTTACGCTAAGAATTTCCGACCCTTTCTAATCAAGTCAGTGATCTCAAATATTTTAGAGTGTTAAGATGCAGGTATAATTTCACTCTTTTAACCTTTTTCAAATATCACACAAATCTCCAACTATTAAGTTAAGCAAATATTATAGGTTAGTAACTTAAGTTAATACTTAAAAGGCACTGAGGATCATGAGATTCCACCCCCCCCGGCATCCGAAACGCAGTTTGAATGCATTTACCATTTAGACAGTTATCAGGCCAGAAATAATTTAGTATGATGGTACATTCAGTTCACTTTCTATAACAGCAGTTGCAGTCTGATTTTGCAAGTGTGCAAAGACTGAAATCGTGCGTTGGAAAGATCAATGAATAACGATAATTCATTCCCAGTTAATACTCAGTGGGGATTTTCGAGACTTTTCTAGTATCTAATACAAGCCCGTTTCTTTTAACAAACCCTCCGCGAATTCATCCTTCCCCTTAGGCATACAACCCTCGCGTGTTTTGCCATAATCAACTGAGCAGTCATTAAGTGTACTATTTTTTAATGCCAATCGAAAACACAAGACCAATTATCTCAGAGTCGCACACCCTAAATATGCTCGGAATGCAAAAATTATTGCAACTTCTAAAATTGATATTGATCGCGATTTTAATTATTTCAGCTCGTTTCATTTTATTGCACATTCCGAAAAAATTATGTATGGCTCTTAAGGATTCTCCAGGCTCAATTTTATTTTTATATGGATGCTAATGAACTAACCATATTCGGATTGTTATCGATATATGGATAAGAAAAAATATCCATATACCTAATCAGAAGAAATTCTGCTCTGTTAAGAAGAATACGTAAACTTATGACGGTCAAGAAACAAGAGAACTTTATGCTAAAGTTTAAATTCATTGAACTTTAAAATGAAATTCCTCGAAAGCATTTTCCCTTTTAAGAAAACACGCGAGGTATATACTCCTTGCATGCTTTGCTATAACTAATTAAACAAACCATAAGACAAAACATTGAGTGGGCTATCTACCTAAAAAGGATGCCTCCGGGGAGGGCTTTCTGATGGAAAGGGTCTCGAATAAACATTCATTCACGTACCACGAAAGGAAAGCAAGTAAGGATAAGCTCGGGACAAAACTATCAGTGTTTCTGCGAATTAAATAGCTCGGCCATTCCAATAAACTGCTTGCGCATACACTTATTGCAAGAGTTTTGTTTCATCTAAACATGATATAGTGAGTGCGTGATAAAGTGATATAGCGCTATAGACTCAATTCTGTTAAATTCGGAAGGACCTAACAGTTAAACAATGTCAAGGTTACAGCAATCAACTTGCGGTAATTATGCTCCAGTGATGGATGAAGGGAACTAACTAGCACTCGCATCACATGCGAGAAAAAACCGCAGAAGCTCATTTAGTTTCCTGGAATAGAAGCAGGAAAGAACTACTCTTTGCACATCTTACTTACCCGATGGTGGTGGGGACGAGCTACTCTTTGTTTATGTCACTTAACCGATATTGGTTTTCACAAACGTGTGAATATCATCTTTAAGAAAGTAAACATTTGGCAAGGCTTGTATGATTCGACTATGGCAAAATATACTAGGGCTATATGCCTAGAAGGAAGTATTTTAATTCGATTACGGCAAAGCACTCGAGAACTCTGTGCCCAAAGGGAGGGATAACTTCGTGGAGGAAATTGTAAGGGAAACTACGTTAACTCATGGAGAAAAAAAAACCACGAAAGCGCCTATATAGCTAGCCAGTTCGTTTGGAGTCGAAACCAGATAGAACTACCCGTGTTCAGCAATTTCACCGCTCGGCCGCTGTGAGCCTACATAGAGGGAAGGAATGCCTTCAGGAAAAATTTAAGGGAAAGTGGCTGAGTTATGTTACAGAAGAGGAAACCACAAAACTCCCATGCAACCTGCCCGTTCTCCGGGATTCGAATTCGGATCGAATGTCAAGTGATTAGCGATTTCACTTACTGATGGGAGCGATATTTGGAAATAAAATAGCTCACCAAACAGCATTAGTTAATTCTGATAGAATCGGTGTCAATAATTGATTGCTGTTTACTTAATTTGATATTTGTTAGACTAGCCTACCAATGGTCGGATATACAAAAGAGTTCAACAGCTAGTTCTCAGGTTCGATTTCCTTCCCTAAATGGAGAATCTGTGCGAATTTGTTTCCTTTTATATATATATATATATATATATATATAATATTTTTTAAAGTTTTCTCGGTGAAATCATTTCATCCTTCGATTACATTCCTATTATACTTATACCAAAAATGTGGATTAATCGGAAGCAATCGAACTCTTAGTTTTAAAGCAGAATATCGATTTAGTATTGCAGTCTAGCCAATTATTTCCAGCAAAAGCATTAAAAGGTGAAGTGTAGCCAGGAAGAGTTTTATTAGAACAAGACACACTAAGGCTATTTAAGTTAAGTTATAAAGATTTTTGCAAAAAGAAACATAGGCATCAGAACCGAATTAAATTAGCGTTCAATGTTAAGCCATCAACAGACCTATACATTCGAGGAACAGCAAGTATTATATCTGAATACTGCGAAGTGCCATAATGGCTAGTGAAATTATGAAATGTTAATCTCTTAACTACTCCACCCATATGTGAGCTAATTATTCAACTTTTGTTAGTATCGGAAATTAACGAGAAGAAAACTATTAATCCAATTTGAAAAAGAAAAACGCCAACATAGAGTTTAACAATCAGGCAAAGAGAAAGATTGGCGAAGGACTTCAACGGCGATCAACTAAGTTCTTCGGGGGAAAAAAAAAAAAAACTTGCTCGTGAAAATAAGCATTTTTTTTTACAAAGATTTGAAACAGAAATTTTACTCAACTTCCAAAAACAAAAGGAACGAAGAATATTTCTCCGGTAATATGCGAACAACGGAATGAATCGAAAATGATTCTAGACTGGATTTTTCAGCATTCCATTACCCCAAATGTATCTAAAACTACATTCCTCCCTCCTTAACTGTGCGCTTATACTATTCAACAAACGAGAAGATTTATCATGCAATAATGCATGTGCATTGTGAATACGAGGCCAGACTTTCCTAGAAAATCCTCCGCGAAAGCATCCATCGCCTTAAGCAAATAATCTCGTTTGGTGTGCCATAATTATAACAAATGATAGCTTCCGAAGTTACACTGCTTTACTTTCTGTATCGTCTGAATGCGTTTAATGTATAACGATGTAGAAACAAACACTATGGTGTCCATAACTCCCGTATTGCCAATTCAGAATTTCTGCATTTATCGATATCATGCTTTTGACTCATTTGGAATAAATATTTACTACATTTAGTCCGTGATAGAGGTTCACTACTGTTGTTATGCGAAATAATACAAATAAGAAGTTAGCAAGAAAACAATTTTTTAAAACTGAAGTTTATTTTTCTTTACAAGACTGAAATTTCCCGTTATCTTAAATTTCTAAGATTTAAAGAAAAATCGTCAAAAATGCCAAAGTTGAACCAAATGACTTGATGGTCAAAACGAAGCAATTCTATTGGAGTTGACGTCGAAGTGAGAATAAATGGTAGTCGTTTGATTGTGGAAAAGGAAAGACCCATCTGCTTACGAAAAGGAACTTTTTAGAGAAAACTAGTTCATATTTACACGGCAACATTTGCGTAACTAATTATAGTAAAATAGACTAGGGTTAACAGCCTATGAGGAAAGGCACTTTCGAGGAGCACTTAAGGGAACACCTATTCACGTTACACGCAAGAAAAACTATCAAAGGAAGAGTTATATAACCAATGATCAAACCACTTTCGATTTTCTATAGTAACACAAGCGAATTCTTTTTTTAATCCAATGGGACCTTTTTGTAAGTCGTCTTAAAGCATTCTAATGTGAGAAGATGTAAAAATAAGTTTCACTTACGAACCAAACCGCATTAAAACGTAACGCCGAAAGGAAGCACCTGGAAAAGAATTATGTTGGTTAAATAAGCTTGCTATGGGAAAAAACTTCCCGAAAATTTGGAATTTTAATAAGTTCTAAGAGTTTTTTTTTTCCATTATAGACCAAGCACGAAAAGTTTTTTTACAGCGAGATATGTGCGCCATCTTCAGACTTCCGACGAGAAAACTTTAAGGCTTCCTCTCATTTTAGCTGCGATAAAAGTTTCCTAAACCTAAACATGAATCTTTTTCCCAATGTACAAATAAATAAAGGGACTCATTCTACAAACATTCACAGTACTTATTCTGAAGACAAAAATACTTGTTATAACATTTAATTTAATGGCTTCAAACAGGTACCTACCTTTCTGCAGAAAACAGGCAAATATTATTGAAAGATCAGCTCATTTAACTATGGGAATATGCATTAGAAGCTACCTGCCGAAACGGAGGGGGAATTTAAGGAAACTGGCAGTATACGTTACATATTAAGAGAACCCTTTTTAAATAGGACGTTTAATCGCCAAGAACCGAAACACAAATTTTAGTGAAGGAAGAACTTATCAACAGCTGTGGCGACTTAATTCTTCATACAAATTTCAGTTTCTTTCCAAGCTAATCTTTGTTATGTTACATACCAAATTTGTCAAAATTTTTCATGTATTTATTATGTATAAGGCTTCACATTTTATCAAAGGTTCATTTTGTCAAGAAGTCTTTACATGCATTTAAACAAGAATTACTTTTAATGTCCCCAAAATTTAAAAGATTTGCATGTAAAAGAATAAGAATATTAAGTTTCCCACTAGCTATGTTTTGCAGAGACAGAAATGAGACTGCAGTGTTATGTCATTTAATTTATTTCATTGCTTTCCTTTCATGCAAGACAGATGCAGGGTCAAGAAATATTCAACTTACTCAGAAAATGCAAGTATGAAACTCACATTACATCATAAAAATGGTTCTTGTGTTGAATTCCTCTTACTGGCATAGTTTAATTTTCCACGACCTAACTTTTCAAAGGTCACGGAAAACTGACATTAGAAAATTCAAGTTTTTGAAACCTTGTTAAGTATTTTAATTTAGTAAAAATAATTCATACTACTAGCTTTTAGATAAAGAGAACATATAAATTAATAGTTGTTTACCTTAAAGTGACTTCTTAAAGTGAATTAAGACTAGGCACGCTAAGATTGCCTAAGCGAAGGGATGCCTTTGTGGAAGACTAAAAAGGACCCTGATTCAGATTCACGTTAGATGTGGAGAACGCAATGAAACCTCCCATGCAGCCAACCCGATAGCCAAGATGTGAACCCGGGTTGAATCACTACCATTTTGGTACTTTTCCGCTCGGCCACTGGTTAGCTTTCCTCAAAGTGACTTAGAAATGGAGATTTTTAATTCTTTTTTTTTCCTTTTCTGAGAGAAGGGTAACATATCTAAATTTCCGGTGGAAAAAAATGCACTGAATATTAGTTTTCCTTTATAATGTACAGAAGCGCAAGAACGAAAGTAAACATGAATGTAACCGGAAAACTAAAACCACTTGCACAATAATTTCGATATTAAGGGCTTCTATAATTCTGTAGTTAAGTACTAAACTTAATTATGCGATAAAAATGGCATCACGAATACTGAATATTTAATTAACGGATTAAGGAACATCACGTGAAGACTGCTAAGGGGTATGGATGCCATCGAGGAGGACGTTCTAAGGAAAACTGGCTCATATATACGTTACGCATGGGGAAAGCACGAAAACGCCCATGCAGCTAGCTCGTTCGCTGGCTTCGAACCTCGGACCGAACTACTAGTGTTCAGCTACAGCTCGGTTGCTAGGGGGTGAGTATTTTAAGGGAAAATGGATTATGTTTATGTCACGGAGAATACCCGTACGTCAGGATTTGAGCGCAGATTATAATACCCGTGTTAGCCGGTTTTATCCTCTACCAGAAGTGGAACTCATTTCGGCGACTAATATAAGTATCTAACACAGTTAACACTGAAGAAATATACAAGAATGAAGTTTCAAGAGCTGAAAATTCTCATTAACAAATAGAGAGCAAACTATCTTGAACGCTTGTAAATGCAAATGTCTTGAAGACACATTCATATGCATGATTAATTTTAAAGACCTGTTTGGACTGGATATTTAGATATCTAAGACTTCAGACCTAACACTCGTATAAAAATTATCTTCGACGAGCCAATAAGCGTACTTAATGTTTTCCGAAAGCGCTAAAGAGTATAAGTATCAACGGAATGAAAGACAATGTTTTGAAGTATTCTCGGTTTAATTGTCCCCTGTTATGCGGGAACAGAATTGAAATGGAAGTGCCGAAAACGCCAAAAACAATTCCACAAAATACCCATTCGTATGGTTTAAGAGCTAGAAGACAACGCTGCTATTTTTTCAGTTTCAGTTCATAATCATGGCAGTAGACTTGCTTTAACTCCCTAGCGTTTTATAACAGAAATTAAAGCCTTATTCTTCACAACTTTTAAATTGATATTTATTTAAATAGCTTACGTTAAGAATGTATAAAATGTAGTTTTGCTGAATACAATTATGGGAATGATATTTCCGCGGAAGTTAAAAAATCTGAAACGCTACTCTAATATTGAGCGAATACTTATACGAAAGCGCTATCGATTTAGGGTGAAACACTAGGCAAATTTCGTAAGTTTAAGATTAAGGATTCATCAAAATTCGGAATTGCTTTGTTGAAGGTTGTTAAAGTAAAAAGGAACTTAAATATACAATTGCTAAATGCTTCTCGTTCTAAGCAACCTTACAGAACCCTTCAGCTCCTCAGCTCACGTTAAAAGCCCCTGAAAACCTCAGAAAGTGAAGTTAGAATTCAGGATGGAATGAAAATTGCAGGAAGTTTTTTTAAATGAAAAAAATTCAAGTACGAATGTTCAAGTAATAGCATTTGTTACAAATTCTCTAGACTATTCGAAACTTCCAAGAGGCGTAGAATACCCTTCAAAATCATAGGAGGCCCACCAGCGGTCGAGCGGTAAAGAGGCTGAACACTGGTAGCTAGGTCCGAGGCTCGAATTCCGTGAACGGGCTAGCTGCACGAGCATTTGCGTGGTTTTCCCCTATGTGCAACGTGTATACGAGGCAGTTACCCTTAGAAATTTCTCCACGAAGGCATCCCTGCTCTTAGGGGGTTTACCGTAACCACATAAACCATAATCATAGGTTAACGGATACATCATATGAAAATACAATTATTCACATTAACAACGTATATTTAATGCATAATGAATGTCTCGCTTCTAGCAAAGGACTGAATTTAGGAAACAACGGCCTTCCACACAAAAAATACAGTTTTCTTGTAAGTGCCTAAAACTGAAGTGTACACCTAGGTGAACACAACATTCACATATGGAGATTGAATCTCAAATCTAAGGTGTGAACCAACGACTTTTCCAATAGTTAAGCTGTTATCCTGACGCCCCGTTTCCGGCATCTAGTTTCAGAATTCTTAAGTTATTTAAATATTCGGGTGCCAGTAGCATTTTACTTATTCTATAAAACGGAGATCGTTTGAGAATAGTTATGCGTTGAGGAAATTACGATCTATAACTCAAAAGTCGGAAAAATAAGGTTAGGTTACTTGAATAGTGCAAAGCACACGACTTTAATCCCTAGGGAGAAATGTAGTGGACTTAAACTGACTATTCATGTTACACAAAGGGAAAAAAAATCAATCTACCTAACCATATTAGGGCAGAAAGTTTCCGTAAAATTTAAACGCACATTTCGATATTGAGTTTGCTTTTCTTTCAACATTAAACCTAAAGGGAACATAAGTCGAGGAACTTGGCAAACATTAATACCATACCAAGACACACTTCAGCAAGACAAGATTAGCAGAGTTAAGACTTGCGAAAGTGTTACCTCCTAATAACTAAAGCATTTATATACATCTTTCAGAAATGGTCTTTTCTAGACTGTATTACATACGGTTTAACTCGCGCCAATACTTTGATCCAAAATTATTCGTGAAGAGGCAAAGCTTTCAAATTGAGGAACTTATAGTAGAAATACGGTAAGTACCGTGAAATATCGGTTTTAAATGTTGGAAGTTAAATTAGGTATTCAACATTAGTAGGTTTAAATGGGATTACACTGCATTCTACGGGGATCAGTTAAGGTAAATAACTTGAGTAAGGGACCCTGCATATTTTTAAATTGCTCTCCATCCTACGGAAGTACCTTGGAGATGTTTATTAGGATTAGATGCTTAGACTTTAATTGGAAGCACACTCAAAAGGTATTTTTAACTTAAATACGTTCAAACAGAAGTCCTATCATGAAGCTTTTTTTTAAACACATGATTCAAGTTCAACTTACCAAGTGTTTAAAGCTAAGGCGACGTTTTTGTACTTGCGGCATGCATTGAAAAGAACTTAAAAATTAAGATCAAAATTTTCCTACACTTACCCAACTACAGACCTAAAACTTGCTAGTTAAATTTTACTTTACCCAAGTATGTAACGAAACTTTAAGGTTCTTTACATGTGAAGTGATAAGAAAAACTAAATATTAAATGTACCATCATTTTATTAATGCGTCATACTAGATACAGAGATCGGAGTCAGATTTAAACTTGATTAAGGGACATCAAGAATGAACTGGAACTGATTATTTGATTGATCCATCCCATGAAAGAAGGAACTTTTACGTAAATGCTTGGTACATCATTTCTGCCACATCCAAGTCCCCATGATACTAGTCCTACAAGCTCGTGGTAGCCACCAATTTTGCAAGCAAGCGGACCTCCAGCATCACCCTGTGGAGAATAATCAAAATTAGGATTTTAGAGACTAGTCATTTTTGGGAACCCTGTAAATATAATTCCTACATATGTTTCAGGAGAATCAACAGCTACTCCTTCAGTTGAAAGTTACTAGTGCAAGGTTTATGTTACCTTATTTAACAGTTATGAAATTCGCAGTTAAGTTGCACGAAGTTAACGCTAAAAGCAGATTAATCACAAAGGTGAATAATCCCAGAAAGCTCACTGAAGGGAAATTCCAAGTTTAAGAATTTTCCTTAAGATTAGTTTCATTTTCCATTTTAAGAGGAATTAAGACTTCAAAATTAGAGTTTAAAGAATTTAGAAGAGAATTAACTAGAAATTAAATAATTAGAGTAGCTTACCTGGCATGCATCTTGCTGACCCTGGCCGCCTGCACAGAAACTGCTTGCCGGGAGAATGAAAGGGTTAGTCAAAGCCTCCGTAACGTTAGTCATGCATTCCAAATCATCGATAATAGGAACCTCGGCTTCTCTTATCTTCAGAGACATGTCTCCATCTAAGGAATAAATAGAGTTCAAGACCTTGTTCACAATTGCACAAAGTATTCTTAGAACATGTGAAGTGGAAAGAGGGGTTTCACAACAAATACTCCGGAGACTGTACAGATCTAGTTTTGCAGAACGTAAAGTGTCGAAAAACGAGTTTAAAGCATTCAAAAGAATGCTCTTCCAAAAACTTAAAAAATGAGCTTCTAAAAGCACAACTTAAGCTTGAGAAAAGGATATCTTAGTTTTAAAGAAAACAGAATATTCAGCAGCTTAGTCGTACAGTTAACAATATTTCAGATAACTGGTTTCATGTGCACTTAGAAAGGTCACATAAATACTGAAAGCAATACAGAGGAGTTAAAAGTATTTTACCAATAAATGATTAAATTTCATAAAATTTAGAAGTTTTACCTTTGGATACAAAACCATATCCAGTCACAGTGCATTTGGTACTTTCCTTCGGCATTTCCCCACTTGTTGGTAGACATATAACGCATACATTATCGTTGAGGTTTAGTGGCTTCTGAAGACGCAGAAGTGAAATATCGTTATCCAAATTCATGATATTGAAGCTATGATGATTAAACGCAGACAGTACTCGTATAGTTTGACCTCGACTATTATCTTCGGGGCTTTTCAAATCGGTGACGCCAGCTCGTACAAACAACGGTTGATGTTCAATGGTAGGGCTGCAAAAATTGCAAATATAGTTAAGACGAGCCGCAGTATAATTCTTTTGCCATCTTCTGTTAAAACCTAGTGCAAAGTAATACAGCAAATTAAAGTTCTTTTAAGAACCAATGCAATTAGAATTTAAGCTTAAGCGTGGGCATTTGGATGGGCTAAATGCACTGCCGCCGAATCTTTGAAAAACAATACTATGTCGCTCCTAGATTATTAAATAACGACTTAAACTTTCGTTAAGTATGCAAGTAATACTAAAACTTACCCAGCAACGCAATGAGCTGCTGTCAAGACCCAAGAATTATCAATAAGAGCCCCGCCACAGACATACTGGTTTTGTGCATTAACAATGGCAACCTAGAGACAAGAAAATAGAATTAAATCTGCTTTTTTTTTACGAAAGAAAACAAAGTTCAGGATTCATACCTGCCAGCACCACTCTCCGGTTAAAGCTTCTCTTCCTCCCATTATTCGAGGAGTATTTCGCTTTCCTTTTATTCCACAACGTGGGAGATTCGGATCTCTCGAAGCCGCTAGAAAGTAAGATATGCGAAAAGTTAAGTTTAAAGCGTTACAACTCTGCACTTTAAAAAAGAAATTTGAAAGTTCACTTACGCGGAGCATTAAAGTAAGGAGACAACGATTTCAGGTATTCTTCATGATCTTCGATATCTTTCAAACGTGCACAGCACACTAAGCGTCCGGGACAAACAAATCCATCGTAAATGGCATGGCCTCTGAAACATGTAAATCTAAGGAAATATGACATGCACGAGCCAGGACATGGAGGTGCAGCTAGTTTATGGTCTTCGGGAGACATAGGAGGGCTTGTCGCTGGAACAGGTACTTCATCATCGTCATCGGGTATGACGATTTCTTCAGTTTCTCCATTTGCAAGAGAGTCTTCCTCTTTGCCAACACTCTCAGGGGGGGCCTCGAATTTAGCTGCATGCTCAGAAGCTTGAGAAACAAATTGATTTATAGGCTTCCTTAGCATTGGCGGCTGTTGTAAGGTATCTTGGTTTCCAAGCACTTCAGGGGATTCATGCTGATAAAACTGCTGATAAAGCTTACCATCACTATCGGAATAAATTACGAGTTTCCCATTAACACGTGGGAAAGCTGTTACTTCAGTAAAAAAGCGACGATTGTGATCGCGCGGTACGAGGCGAGGAAGAGGAGATACTTGTCCGTTTGGAGAGATTTTGAATATGTTACCATCATCATCAACCGCAAGGTGGCCTAGAACATCTGCTGACGTAGCTTCCCTGGAAGGCAAGGTAGGTTTTACTCTGTTGAAAAGAAGCGGCGGCACTGCGGTATTTGAAGTACTACGCATGCAACACGTTGTACCTCGGGCACAAGTCGTTGGAAGCGTGATGAGTTCATCTGGCGGGAAACAGTAGTTATGCATGTTTAAGGGTAAGCATTGTCCCGCACATTGAATGGGCAGCATTCCAGATCCTATTTTCAAGCAGCATAGTGTGTTTCGGGGGCAAGCATACTGCGGTAAAGCTTCTTTGCAACGCATAGCATGGGTCTCGTGTATGCAAGTACCGGGACAGGAGCGTTTTAAAGTTGGAGTTCTACGAGAACGACGAGAAAAAGCGTCTTGTTCCTCTGTCTCTACATAGTCGTCGCGGAGAGTCTCTGCATTAGTTGCACTAACGCAGCAGGTGGTTATTCCAGGCTCGCACATATCATCGGCCATTATTACATATTCGCAATATCGCGCATGTTCATTAGGCAAGCAGTTTCCAGGGCAGATTGAATCTGGAGTACCGCTAGCCGCTTTCATTTCAATAGATTGATCTGGTTCATCAGTGTACTCATATCCATAACGAGAGCTATCAACGACATCACCTGGATATGCATAACCCTGCGAATTTACAGATTCTTGGAAATACGTAGGAGAATTAGAATCATCGGAGGCTGACCAGTATGGATCCTCAGTTACACTTCGTAGATGATCAAGACAACATTTAAACCCTTGAAGGCAGTCAGTTTCGTTGAGTGCAGAATTACAGTTTTCATCGTCCTTAATGCACTTCCCTGGACACTGGTTATCTGAAATGATAACATTAATTACTTTCGACAGTTTTCTGCATGTAAAGGTACAAGCATATCGAATCACAGGAATATGAACTACCGTTTTAAAGTTAAGAAAAAATAAGTTTAAACGTTTTAAGTTGGAAGTTCAACCCTACATCTAGTTTCAGTTATGCGATTGACTTATGATTATAACTGCACTGCTGACGGTTTATACGGCAAGCCATTATTAATGAAAAAGAACAGTTGAGAAGTTTGTATTTTCGAAGTGAAAGTTGCGACCTATAGTTATAGTAAGTGTTTAATTTACAAGAAGTTTTATTGGAAGTGAATATATTAAGGTAACATTAGTTCCCCTCCCCCAGTTACTGAAACGAAGAAGATCCGTAGCCTAATTCTGCGCAAGTTTGCACATAGTTCTTTTGTATTAAAATTAGCGTTTAAGAGGCAAGAAGTTCCTTAAGCTTATTAGAACTTAGTTATTTAAACAAGGCGATTACAATTGCCGGAACAGACGTTAAAGTTGTGAACATTGTGTCCCCCCCCCCTTAAAGATAATGAGAATACGAAAAAGCTTAACAGAACTGAAAAACAAGACTTCAGTCCAAAAACTCCAGCAAGAATAATTTCACAGACGACGGCATAAACTCTTAACGATAAAAATAAAACTACTTACATGACTCATCATTTAAATCAGGATCAGCATACGAAAAAGTCGCCGAAACAGCCAAAGCTAAGATGATACCCTGAAGCAATGCCATCGATACGAACCACTAAATCTAACGTAAGAAATCCCGGAGAGAAAACTCGAAATCATAAGCCACTCGCTACCTTCTTTATACTACATCCGGTGCGCTCGTGCTCTGCATTATGTAAAACAGCGCATACGTCGTTGATGCGCAGTACCGTACGCACAGTTACGGATTCTACAGTCGATGAATGGAATATGAGACCTGTTTCTTGTGAAGATGGGTTCGTTCACTGCTAAACGGCCTACGATTCCCTCCCCCCCAGATGCATTTCCCGTTTAAACTTCCACAAGGTGGAAGTTAAAAAAAAAAAGAAAGAATCCAAGGGGAAAAAAAAACAAAACAAACAAAATACTGTGACCTGTTTGTAACCTGTGAGGGGAACTTCTACGCTGTCATTGATGAATGCAGAAAGTGCACTTTCGAGCCTCATTTGCTTCTTCATATATTTTACTTTTCACCCTTGTCCCTTTTACGTTTCAAGAGTACTTAAAATTCTTACGTATTCTGCTATTGCTAAACGAATAAATAGCACGGAATATAAACCTTTTTATTTCTCACATTCCAATGCAACTATATTGAGACTTTTTCGAGTATCAATATCTGCAGATTTGTTCCAGTTCTTAAAATCTTACTATTATAACATTAGAAACGAAACTTTTTCGCGTGCCTGTTATATCAATTTGCCCTGACAATACGTAATCACAGTAGTTCAGGAAATTGGCTTCTTGATAATGCGAAATACGAAAAGTATGTATTGAGTTCTTTTATTGAACTAAAAATAGAGACAAATTCGTTAAGAAATTTTTTATCTGGCCAACGAAAAAATACTTCTTGAAATAAAGAAGCGTTTTAGCAGGGACAAGTTCAAATTTAAGAGATTATGTTCTCTAGACAGCATAGAAATAAATATTTTATCAATGAAAATTTCACAGTGAGATTTTCTTGCTTGAGTCTAGAAATATGAATATATTTTCCGAGGAGGGGGGGAGGAATAAGATGTAGGTAGTAATATCCGGTTTCCTTATCCACTTTACATATAATTTAGGATTGCTTCTTTATCTTTGACCGCATTGGTTACAAAAGAGCGTATAGATGCTACTTAAATTCTCCCACGTTCATTCATTTTAGAAATTTTCAAATTCCTTTTTGAAAGGTACTCTACGGTATTCTTATCCTAGCAGACTTTTGTAACCGAAATGAATATTTTTAGCAGCACACAATGTGCTGCTTAGACTAATTTCATACCTAATCCAGATACATGTTTTCTTTCATATGTTTGTTATAAATTTTAAGTTCTCATTCAAGCAACAGTTGGCGTTGCGTACTGATTAAATGTACTATTTTCACACTATTAAATGTGATTTATACTTCTCAGTTAGACCATTCCGAAATTCTCTACATTCTTATTAGCTTCAGATGTAAACGTAGGTGGGAAAAAATCAGTGCCTGTTCTCTAACAACAGGGTCCGAGGAACTGGTTTGGATTGGATTATTTCGATTATGGTAAAACACGAAGGCTATCTGCCTAAGAAATGGATGTCTTTATGAAGAACTTACTAAGGGGAAATACACTGTATTCGCCTTAAACAGCATGGGCTTAACACATTCGCTTGGGAAAAACAGAGGAAACATCCATGCAACCATTCTGTTTGTCGGGATTTAAACCCGAGTCGAACTACTAGTGTTTAACGGTCTTATCATCTGGCCACTAGTGGGCTGTCCGATACGAAATAAATACTTGTGAGTTTAGCAATTTGCTTAAGCGAAATGTTAGTAAACACAAACCAAAGGCCGCTCGCTCATGCAGTGTTTTTGTGACATAGTTTTCGAAATAAAGGCATTGACATGAGTGTTATAAAAAATTCTTTGACAAATAAATCGCATATGATTCTTCATTGTAATTTTTTCCTCGTTTAATTTTACAAATGGAATTTTTTCACCAATCTTTGTCTCACAATTAATTTGCTTCGTTCAACTGAAAATACTTTCCTTTACAACAATTCTTTCCTTCCGCATAATCAAGTAGAAGGTGTATTTTCAACAAAGCATTCTTTATCCCTTTGTTTAAATGGTAGTAAGGAAGGCAGTTGCTAAAGTCTTGGTTTGAATCCGGAGAAGGCATAAATTTTGTGGTTGTCTTCCCCCCCTTTTTGCGGGTGTAGTATCGGTCTTCCAGTTCCAATGCACCATGGGCAACATTCTTGGTGATGAGACATCTAAATGACAGGTTTAGTCATTCCTGATGAATGTCTGAGGGGTAAGTATCTAGCCATTGGGGGGGGGGAGAGCAACAAAGCAATCTCTAAGAGTAAGAGCTGATTGAAGGAACATACTTAATCCAGTATGTATTTTTAGAAAACAAATTTTACCTTATAACTTATTTTCTCCCTGCTTTCTGTATACCTTCGTGGTGTAACGGTTAGCGAACTCAGCGCGTATGCGAGAGGCCCAGGTTTGAGTCCCGGCAAAGGCATTGCTCATTTTTCATATTTCCTGCTTCGAAAAAACCTAATGTCTCTATAATGTGCATTCTCGTGTAACTATTATTAAGGTGCTGCATTACTGATTACCCTGTTATAACTCGGAAAGCAAAAGCAGTTACATTTATAATGAAGTATTTATTCATTAGCAGCCAGAGCTGCTTTGAATCCTCGTGAAAGACTAGTGGCGTTTCATGTTTCTCATGGATTGGATGATTGGATGGAAGGTCTTGGAGGATTTTCTAAAAAAGCTGATTCATATCAACGTTAAACATAAAAAAAAAAACTGGGAAAACGCCCATGCAGCCAGCCCGTTCTCCTGGAATCGAATGCAAGTCGAAGTATCAGTGTTCAGGTACCACTAGGCCGCAAGCAGAGCGTGAGAAAAATTTGGTGAGTTTATGATTCTTTTCCTGCATTAATAATTCATGTAAATGTAATACTTAAAAAAAATGCAATATTTCGAAATTCACGAATCATTTATAGCATCCCTGTTTAAAATTCTAAAATGTGTTCAATATTTAGTACAGTAGAATTCCAATTATACGAACTCCCAATGTCTTTTAGAAGTCTAATTTCTTTCTAGATCAAGTAAAATTACCTTTGCTGTTAATTATAAATTTTATAGGGTCCTATTTAACTTTAGTAATAGTTATTTTAATTTACGAGCCTTTCCTAAATTCTCTTATTTCCCCTCGCATTTCCTCGCCAGGACATAAATGAATTAGGTGAACTAGAGTATTTTAACTAATGGAACGAAAAGGTTAGACAGGCCCAGGGTACAGGTAATGCCCCTGTACTCTATTTTTATGTAGCAGACTTCCCTAGGGTGCAAATTAATAACAATGCAATCCTAGCCTGTTATGCGGATGATATAGCCTTGGCGGTAAAATCAGCCAACGTCAACCCTGCCGTTAAAATGTTGCAAACCATCATTCCGAATATTGAACAGTGGTGTAGCTACTGGAAAATATGTATTAACGCCCAAAAGTCACAGCTCTTGCTTTTTAGACGGAAAAAGGGGAATTTAAAGCCAAAGAAAAATCTCTTCCTTTTCAACGAGCCGGTGCCCATTGTTCCAAAGGCTAATTACCTAGGACTCATAAATAATGACAAACTCACGGGGTCACATCACACTGATCACGTGAGACGTAAAGCAATCGCCCACCAAGTTATGAAGTGCCTAGTATTTCCCAAAAGAAAAATATTCAAAGCTTGACCTTTCAAAGAAAAAAACTCATCTACTCTTCAAGTATTAGACCCTTGATGACTTATGCTTCGCCAACTTGGGCTATTGCTACTCCTTCGGATATATACAAGCTTCAAGTTGTGCAAAACAGATTTTTAAAGATAAGCGCTATTGCACGCTATTTTGTTGGAAATAAACTTCTACATGCTGACTTCAAACTGGATGCAATGGATAACTTTTCGGTTTTGACCCGTGAAACCATTCGAAAAAATATTTTTTTCTTTTGCTGACGCCGGAATATGTTCTCTTATATACTCATACAAAAGGTAAAAAAAACCTCGTTAGCCCCTTTCTTCGCCAACCCCTCGCGGTAAGTGTATACAGTACTTTTCTTTAAGATCGTAAATACAAAAACAATTTACCCACAACTTCCGTTAATAAAATATCTCCTGAACTGGAATGCGGGGAAGCGGGATGTTCTGCATTTAATGCATTACAAGATGTGGTTTCCTTCTGATCACAGTTATCGCTCTCCTTTTTCAAGGCTGAGTAAAATTTTTTGGATTTTCGAATATGCACAATATTTTCAGCAATTGCCACTCTTTAGGCAGTGTCATTCGAGGAGGTACTTTTAATTTTGGTTTTTAGCTGTTCACATGTTCCACAAACATCTTTTTGAGGTCTCCCGAAGCGGTAGCCGAATTGTTCTTTAAGAAGCGTATAATAAAAGTTGTATTTTACTTTCGAGGCAGGATGTTTTTTCATGAACAAACAGTACATGGCTTTTATATTGAGGCTAGCAGGTAAATATTTGATCGTTGAACTGGTGTAATGAGATGTAGAAAACTAACAGCATGTTCCCTAAGTTCACAAACCTCACTGGAAATAGCATGTGTTTTTCGGTTACTTTCACAAGGGTCTTTAGGAGATTTTCCTAAGCACAGGAGTGATGAAATTCTTCTAAGCCATTTAGCTGTTACTGAAAATAATGCCATAAGTGATTTTTTGCAAACTTTAACGCAAAAACGCTTACTTTTTGGCTTCGCGTTGGCATTTTCTCCGTTGAATGTATTTTTATTTCCATTAAGCCCTGTAGATAAACACCTTGCTGATCTTTCTATGGAAAAGCATAAAATTCGGTGAAAACATCTTCTTTGTCCTCCTGTAAGCAATTTTTGAGATACCTGCAACCATTAAAAAATTGTCTCAGATTTATAATGACAAAGAAAATAAAATAACTTTTTGAAGGCTGGAGTTGAAAATATCAGGTTACTTTTCAAGATATATTCGAAGAGTAAGCAGTTCACCTGTGCAACAGTTGCTAATGGTAAATAAGACTAAAAATGTTTTAATCAACAAAACACGAACAAA
Source organism: Stegodyphus mimosarum (assembly GCA_000611955.2). Classification (NCBI taxonomy): domain Eukaryota; kingdom Metazoa; phylum Arthropoda; class Arachnida; order Araneae; family Eresidae; genus Stegodyphus; species Stegodyphus mimosarum. The sequence goes on along the minus strand of KK116534.1, from coordinate 84,113 downwards.
AGTAGATGAGGTTTCATTTACCCTCAGTTTGTACCCATAATTTCGGGAGACATCTTTGCCACTGCAGCTCTTATAAGCTTGTCCAGTAACCCTGGATTTCTTAATAATATTCCGCTATCGTCGTTCCGAACACCATGTTTCCGTATGCGCGTTCCTGAAACACTTTCATATGAGGACACACTGCTTGTATCAGACATGTTAGCCGAATAAAACCAGAAAACGAACTGAATAGAGACACATCATTAAGCAAAAGGATGTTGCAATGTTTACAAAAAAACTGCCCGATAAGAGAGAACAATAGGTTTCAACAACAACGAGAAGTTTCACCTGCGACGCCCGCACTAAGCCCCGCGCTGTGTTAAGCGGAGAAAGGGCTTACAGGCTAAACATGTTTTCTTTTAACAATAAACACCATCTTCAACCGCTTGCCAGTATACAGAGAGTTGAATTAGAGATGTGCCGCTTCATCTCTAAATGAATCTATATTTATAGAAATGAGAAAACGTTAAAACATCAAAATCGACAAAATATGGACATGTGCCCTTTTAACAATAATTGATCAACTGTAATTCTGTTTAAATAGTTGTATTAACAAATAATTATCGTAATGTGAATTTAGTACTTAGCTAACACTCAGGTTCTGCATCTATTGAAAACCTACCTTCCCCAACCAAACTATCTTTTACGTTTTATTATTATATGCTGGTTGTATATTTATATTACAATATTTTTATTATTATATGCTGGTTGATTATTGAAATTTAAGAACAGTGTTATTTTATGAATGCATGCAATATATTCTAGCGTTGAAATAGCTTACAAAAGATTTGTAAGTTCAAATACTTGGAAAATCAAAGGGATTAATACCAGAGGCTTATAAATTCTTTTTAACATTATTTCACCTAAGCTTCCCAATTTTCTATTTCAAGTCTTGAGTCCCCAAATTTTCGCAGTAGCTAGCTTTATACAAAAATACAGCTTCCATTTCCCTATCACTAATAGTTGCAGAGACTTTCCATTTTTAATTGTATGTAAACGCCTTTAATTTCGTTTTATTTCTTCAATAACTTCTCTTCCCGCAACTCTTACGAATTATTTTTTTATTTAGATCCTGTCAAGCCCAGAGGAAAAAAACTTAGCGGTTCTCAATACCGGAAAAGAAAACTAGAGCAAGAAAAAGAAGCTCTGAACTCCAGAATAAGAATGGAATTGTATTTAATGAAAAATCGCAAAAAGAAAAATCAGAAGTTAATAAGGATGAAGAACTAAAATCAGATTCAAATTGTATTCCTATTGCTGCTAAGCGTTTACGCGATAACACATCGCAGCAAATAAAATACTCCAAAAAAAGAAGAGGAAGATGGGGGCCCAAGTATACGAGGAGTTCCAAATCCATATCCATATCTTAAGTACAGAAAATCCATAAGTACAGAAAATTCAACAGAAACACTCACTATAATTCCGGACATTCTGGAGTTCAAAGATGTTGCTTATTAAAAAATTCTCTAATAATCTTCCAATAATATCGAACTAGCTTCGCACCGAAATGATTATTCGTGGATCCCGCATATTTCAAAACGAATCCAGTCTAAATGCAATAGCAACATCAGCCAATCGTTTAATGCCCAAATCTTGGTTTTTCCGCCGAATCGGTAATGAAGAAGAAAGAACTGAAATAAACCGATCTTAGTTATTATATTCGTCAAAAAATAATGCAGCGTACTGCTTTTGTTGCTTGCTGTCTGTTACATCAAACTCCACTACACAATCATCTTTCTTAACAACATCTGGTTTTAATAAATGGAGGAAAATAATAAATTCATTAGCCATGAAAGAAGTCAAATTCATCGAAATTCATTTATAACTTGGAAAGTTAATTAATAAACGGATTAATTAATAAACGGAAATCGATGAATTATTTGAAGTAAGTATACAGTCTGAAAAAGAAAGGTGGCGAAATATATTGCAATGGATGATGCTTGTGTGAAGTATCTGGTTATACAAATTCTTCCTCTACATGGTCATGTTGAAAATCTAGCGCTTCGAGAGGGCGCAATGTCGAAAACTTATTATCTTTACTTAAACTTATAGCTCAGTTTGATCCATTGCTACCTACTCATTTAAAAAATATCATGGAAACGCCAAAAACTGCCTCATACCTATCACCACAAATCCAAAATGAATTTATTCATCTTTTGGCATCCACAGTTCGAAATCAACTAGTAAGTGACATCAAAAGAGATAAATATTACGGACTTTTATTTGATTCGACTCCTGATATTATTCACCGAGAACAAATGTCGCAAGTCTTTAGGTATGTAGATACTGATTTTACCAACAGAAAAGTTTCTAACAAAGAATCATTTTTAAGATTTATTGAAATACATGCTAAAGATGCAGCCTTAATTGAAAATATAATTTTAGAAAAATTAAATTCCGATTAGATTTCATTAATAAATTGTACATCACAATGTTATGATGATCACAATGATATGTTGCCATGATGTCAGGTTCCATATCTGGCATTTAGTAAAGAATTATGGAAAAAATAATAAAGCATTATTTGTAAATTCTGATAGTCACTCATTAAATTTAGTAGGAGTCACTGCAGCTACTTTTTCTCTCGTTCAACATTACGATGGGAATTATTAAAAAATGCTTTAAAGAAAACTGTTAAACATGAATCTGGAACACGATGGAGCGTCAGTGTTATTGTCAGTGGACTGAAAGAATTAGTAGAACTATTGGAAAAATTAACAGAGGATAGTATTACCAAAAGTGAAGCTACACTTTTATTGCAAAATAAGCTGAATTTTAGTTTCATAACTTGAGTCTATTTTTGGCGTAAAATCTTGAGGAGAATTGATCGTGTGCAGCTTAGGTTACAAGATCCTAAAATGAATTTTAGAGAAGCGTTCCATGATCTTGAGTCATTAGCGACTGAACTTGCAGAAAATCGAGACGAGATCTGTAAAAAGACAATAGAAAAGGCTAAGTGTGTGTGAAAAATTGGGTATTGATACAATAATCTGTTTTAGAAGAGGCCGAAAAATGTCCGGAGAAATGACTAGAGACGTTGGCCTTTTCGCAGAAAGAGAAATTTCTGGCGTTATGAAAAACATTCTTGATCGTTCTGCAGCGGGAAATAAATAAGTGATTTATACGACTAAGTGATCTTAATTCCAAATTTGGATTTTTACTGGACGTTGCAAATTTATTAAAGAAGGGCTAACGATCTTGAAAAAAATTGTAAAACTTTGGGGAAATTTTATAATTCAGATTTTAATGGAACAGAACTCTATATCGAAATATGTGATTACAAGATGTTACTCTGCAGTAGAAAAGAAATTGAACTTAAAACTCCATTACAGCTTCTTACCTTTATAATCTCGTATAGAGAAGATATTTTTCCAAACCTGAGCGTCGCTCTACAAATACTCCTTACTATTTCAGTATCAGTTGCTAGCTGCGAAAGTTCGTTCAGCAAATTAAAATGAATTTTGACATATCTACGATCAACAATGGGACAAAATCGCCTAAGTGACATAGCATTTTTAAGAGTAGAAAGAGAAAAATTTTGAAATTATCGACTTTCATGAAGTAATTGATAAATTGCTTTTTATATAGCTTCTGGCCAGCCTTTGAGAACATTCTGGGCCAAACAGGTAAGAATTTGTTCTAGAATGTTCTCCATCCGCCTATGGCATACCACTTTTGTCACAAAATATCGCCATTTTACCCCAGATATGACAACCCTGCCTTCCCTTGTCCTTTTCTGGTAATCCTAAACCCGCCTTGCAGTGAAGCTATCTTACCGCGGCTGGCACAATATGTTTAATTTACCTTTCCAGAAATATTACGAAGCTTGTGAAAGTCAAATTAGTTGCAAGAGGAATGCTTTTAGTAAAATATTTTCTAAGAAGTCTAATCCATTTTTACGTAACAAGAGGCGAAATAGAAACCTATATATTTCCACAAAATAGAATTACTAATTCTATAAAGTCATTATAAAAATTTCATTTTCTCTTAAGAGGTAAAATACACCAAATAGGCTGCAAAATTATTACGCAAAGGTTTTTAAATTCAATTTTGACACGAAGAATCTCCGGAAAAAGTACCATTAATAATTTATTCTACATTTTATTGCATCTGTTACTCGATGACTTTACACATTATTGTGGATTGAATTTTTGAGTAAATAATTGAGGTTTTAGTTAAACTAACCAAGTTTATTTTAATTTAAATCTTTTCTATCTCCTCTCTGCTTCAACTTCCTGTCAGAAGAAGCGCGCGTTTTTTAGCTTATGCTAATTTTTGAAGTTCAGCCAAGCACTATTTAAGCCAGAGGTAGAAACCTCTCGGTGTGTGAGAGCTTAGCCTCAGATCACGGTCACGCTGCTCAACGTTCGCCTGACCAGCTAGCAGGTTAAATTTATAAGCCATAGTGCTTACTACGTGATTGCTTTGTAAAATAAATTAAAGTGCGGTAGTATTTAGTATACCTTGCTACGCACCCTTTTCGGTAGAGGCCAATCTCCGCGAATTGCTCTGCGAAGCAAAGTTTGATTTAAGTTACATTTAAATTTATTTAAGTTTATTTGATTGTTAAGTTCGACCAAAGTGTGGTCTTTTACTTTCTGTATCTCTCCCGAATTGGGAGGTTTGTTATTAATAGTGATTTAATAAAAGAGGATTTCAAATCCCTTTCACGTGCAGTTATTCTCCAGCCCAGCAGTTACATCAGAACATAGCGTACCTTCCGCTCCCTGTTCCAGTTCAGGACTTAGAACTTCAGGATAAGAACCCTTACAGAATTTACAATGTTTCCTAAACTGATGCACAGAACACTAAGTCCTGATAAATTTTTACTAAAATAAAAAGGCTTCTATCCCAAGATTCATTATCCTCAAATTATACATCTTCTCAAAACAGTATTTAAAAGTGGATTTTAAGGACATAGATAAATTAGGTTCCGATTACAAGTAAATATCACTAATCTTTCTTCTACTCTCAGATTACAAAATAGTTATTGTAGATTTCATTACTTACGCAGATTTTAACATTAAGAATACCTGCCTGTGAAATTATGGTCTTAGGCTCGAGTCCCGGAGTATGTCATTACAGCATTATGCTTTGTTAAACTATTAAGTACGTAGCGTATTCGGAAACTAAGTACCGTTTCATTCTAGCGCCGTCGCAGCGCTTTGGTAGGCGTCCCGCGCATGCGCACTAGTCTTTCTTGTTCACTGACTTTCAATTGTCTCCATTTTGGTTGCTCTATGTTATGTTTTCAGTTTGCTGTGCACATTCAAAATGTTTAAGACAATTAGTTCTCCCGCTGACTGTGAGATTCGTGCCGTGATTAAATTTTTGAACGCGAGGAATGTTAAACCGGCCGAAATTTATCGTCAAGTGACAGAAGTTTACGGTGAATACGCGATAAGTGATGGAATGGTGAGAAAGTGGGTAAGAATGTTTAATGCAGGTCGAACAAATGTCCACGCCGAGGCTCGGAGTGGTCGGCCTTCTGTTGTCACCGATGATTTGGTAAGGAAAGTTGATGAAGCAATTCATGAGAACAGACGCTTCACAATGACAACTCTTTCAGAGGCATTTCCACAAATTTCACGTACTGTTTTGTTCGAAATTGTGTCTGACCGCTTGAATTATCGCAAACTGTGTTCCCGATGGGTTCCAAAAATGCTCACTGATGTTCACAAAACAAAGCGACTTGGTAGTGCCCTGACATTTCTCACGCGGTATAGTGATGAGGGAGAAAACTTTTTAAACCAAATTGTGACAGGTGATGAAACTTGGGTGTGTCATTTCACACCAGAATCGAAACAACAATCGATGGAGTGGAGACACACGCAATCTCCGAAAAAACAAAAGTTCAAAGTGACAATGTCATCACAAAAAATCATGTGCACTGTCTTCTGGGATAGGAAAGGCGTTTTGCTTACTGAATTTCTTCCCAGAGGGGAAACTATTAATGCGGCACGATATTGTGAGACTTCAACAAAAATAAGGCGTGCCATTCAAAACAAACGAAGAGGAATGCTCAGTAAAGGAATTGTGTTGCTCCATGACAATGCTCGGCCCCATACTGCTGGTGTCACTCAATCGTTAATTCGACAGTTTCATTGGGAGCAGTTCGATCACCCGCCGTACAGCCCGGACTTGGCGCCGTCCGACTATCACTTGTTCCTGCACATGAAGCGCGAGCTTGGCGGCAAGCGCTTTGGATCTGACGATGACACGAAAAATGCTGTGGAGTCGTGCTTATCGAAACTGGCGGGAAGTTTCGACGACGATGGTATACAAAAACTGGTCACCCGCTATGACAAGTGTTTGATCATTATCGGAAACTATGTTGAAAAATAGTTTAAGACATGTATTTTCATGTAAAAATAAAATTGGATTCGAAAAAATTGTTTTACTATTTTTTTTTTCAAAATGGTACTTAGTTTCCGAATACGCCTCGTATATTATTTATAGACATTTTCTCTCTTTCTTGAGCGTCTCTCTAACACAAAGATGCACTCTCTTTTTAACACTTTTTAGAAAATCTTTCTAACACAAAGCATATGAACTCTTTCTACAGCACTAATAATTTTCTAGTATTTCCGAGAAGGATTTTTACCGAACGGATAGTCGGAGTATTTTCCAAGAACTACTTGAATGTAAATGAATATCAAGTGAAGAATATAAGTAAAAATACTAAAGAAAACGCATAAATTTAAGTAAATTAAAGATTGCTGTCACATTTTGCTAGCTTTAATTAACATTTCCTAGAAATTTACATCTCTGACAATGAAAATCTTAATATAAGAGTATAACTGTATGAAAGAATATTAAATGCACCAGTAATGCGCGATTAATGTAATGATGCTTATTCAAATTAATTAAGGGGTTTTAACAAATAAATATGAATTAAAAAGTACGCTATGAATCAAGTTATTTACGTGCTTTTTTTTGTCAAGCAGTGTATATTGAATATGTGTTTTCCATATATACGTGTAAATAAACTGAATTAAATAGTATATTATGAAACAGGGTTTTCTCTGTCAGTCAGTATTCACATTTGCAGCATATGCATGCAAATAAATGCGAATTAAAAAGTATGCTATGAATCATGTAATACTGCATAACAAAGAGCTTGAAAGAGCATTTATAGGGGGGTGCATATTCTCTAGATCGCGTGATAATGAAAAGACGAAGACCAATGGAGAAACGAAATATGTTGAATAAAGTTTTAAATTGTTTATCATGTTGTCCAAGTCAAAATTCAAATAAATCGTTATTTTTTCTAGGTATATAACATAACACATTTTTTGTATCATTAATTTATCAGCAAAATAAAAATTTTTGAAACAGATTTAATTTTAAAAGCAAATGAAATATTTTTGTTTCGTGATACGCAACAGCATGTATAATTCTTCTGTCGAAGACATTTCTGATTATTAGCTTGTGTAAATTTCTTATGTCGAGTTCTAAAATGCTCAAATTATAAAGTTCTTAAAGTTTTAAAGCATTCATTTCCAGAATTTATATTTGTATGCACTTCAAGCAAGGCTCCAGCGTTTTCGGTGTCATAGTCAATCAGTACAGTTGATGCTCCGTAAAAATTAAACGTATTAATAATTCAGAACAGAATATACCTTAATTGTAACAACGACTTAGCTCAGGGGTGGCCAACCTTTTTAGGAAGAGTGCCACTATCTGGGAGAAAAAAAGGTTAAGCGTGCCATTTCTAACTTTTCCAACATATTAAAAAATATGAAAAAATGAAAAAAATGTTGGGCGGATTATGGGATGTCTGTTGAGTAATGGACATTAAAAAAACAATGAACTATGAACAAATGAAAAAAAAACAATAAATAAAACAAACGTACAATCTGGGGTTTTTATTGTTAATAACCATTTTTAAAAGTTCAGTCAGTTAAGTTATGTATAAAATAAAAATGAATAATTTGAAACATTTAATTCTAAATAACTATTAAACAGTCAGTACTTAATCAATGTGTTTTTTGGATATGTAGTTTTTTTACCGAGTCATCTATATGACGATTAGTTATTGAAGTCGCTAACAAAATTTAGTGTTTTAGGTGCATATCAATTAATCTTGAGCTGTATTTTGATTTTATTACGCTCATAATGGCAAAATTTGTTCACAATCATATGCTGATCCAAACCTACAGCAGATAGCCAAATCGTGTAAATTTGGAAAATTGCTTGTTGGTAGAAATTTCCAAAATTCAATATAATTTGGATCACCTGCAGTTGAAATAAGTTCCTTATATTTGCTTTTCAGTTTCGTATGCTGCTGTAGGTCAATAATTTGGATCTGGATTTCAGTTGTGTTACAATTAGCGCCTTGCAAAGACTGAATTATTATATTTATTCTAATGTGTTTAATGAGTGTACCTGTCGACGAAGTGGATACAGACGATATTATTTCAAATATTTTAATTCAATAAGTCTTCGCGTGCCATTGGTTAAAACTCCACCGTGCCACAATGAGGCACACGGGCCGCGGGTTGGCCATGCCTGACTTAGCTGGTACCCTCCAAAAATCTTCGTCATAGACGGTTGCGTATGCCGCCTATTCTTGGAGCCGATATTGATACAATATAAAAATACTAAATCTGTGCTTTTGTAATTCGATGTTAAGAATGCAGCTCTATTATCAATATATTTTTAGGATATTAATTATCCTGAGTAACGAACCAGAGATGTATTTCTGGATTAAAAACTAGATCCTGCAGCAAACAATAAATTTCAATTTCTTTATCAAACATAAACTTCTACAAATAAATCAAAAAAGCACTTTCCGACCCTGAAAAGTTTGTTCACTTTACAACTATTCACCAGAAAACCGGACAACTATTCCATTTTTTACAGAACAACATTTTACAGTTCATTGCTTTGTATCAAAATAAAAATTAATCACTTCAGTGACTTTAACTACGTGACAGAACAAAGAACAATAGGCGGAAATTTGAGAAGACTTTATTAGACATGCAGAATGATGAAAAATGATGGAAATATGAAGTTCGAAGTAACAGCGCTTCTTAAATCCGATCGAGAACGGATTATTCTAAGATATCTGCTTAGAATAAAAAAATTCAGACATATTCGTTGCCTAAAAATGTCCTTATCGAATATGGTTAAAGGCAAAAATATTGTCTAAATGTCACTTAATATCAGAGCTTTCGCAAAAGTAGTTTATCGACGCGGGGGGGGGGGAGAAAGAAAGCAAGTTTAAGCATTTATATATGCACACATATATACGTGTAGTAAAGGTATAAATAACAAAATTATATAAACAGCAAAATGACACAAATGGCAAAACTATATCAGTTCATGTTTATTGTATTCTAATTGGCTTTCCCCAGCAATTGATAATGTTTTCTAATAAATGAGAAAAAAGGAATATCAGAATAAATAAAAGTGGCTTGATGCATCGACGTTAGCACGATACTCCTTTTATGTGCTTCGTTTTTAGGGATGATTGAAACTAAAGTTTTTAACTCATTTTTTTCCATCAGAAGTTTACTGAAATGTACGAATCAGTAAACTACATTTGGGACATTTCAATGTACAATAGCCTTAATTTTTTTTATTTAAATAGGCATTTATACACGCACAAAGTGCTGTGTGAAAAATAAACTTGCATACGAAATGTCTTTGATGAAGTCCATGCCTCTAAAAATTTATCCAACTCAAGAAAGAATGTTTCGTTCTATAAAAGGTTTCTTAACATTAAATTTATAGATTTCCTCGCCAACGACGAAGCTGGCTCACAAATGTGCCGATGAGCTGATTAATCCTCCTTAAGGGTTATAACAAAGGTTTCATTGTTGATGCCATATCTCCAGCCATAACAGAAGCCATATCCTTTTGGATACTGATTCGAAGTGTAGCTATGAAGCAATATAAAACTCCTGGGGGCAAATCAGCTGCTAGATTGAAAAAGAATTAAAGAAAAGAAAGAAGAGGAACAATACGGGAAAAAAAAACTTAGTATTAGGCGCTGAGCATAGAACTCTACCGTAAGTCTTGCATTAAAAATAGGTGTAAGATAAAAGCATCATAATAAAGTAATAACAGAATGTGAGATAAAGAATAGGGGGAGAAGGGATATTTTCATTTTCAGCTTTTTCTTTTTTTCATTAAAGTGAAAATCGTCTAACGATTTTTTTCAGGAATCAAAAGGTAACATTTAGTGTCAGGTAAGCATGAATACAGAAGCAAAATGCTTTTTATGAATAAAATGAATTTCAAATGTCTACTTGAAAAAAATGTTAAAATTCGGTATTTTGTAAGTAACTTGATTCAAACGTTATATGATTCTCCAAAATTGTGTTGCAAAAGTGATTCAAGGTCATATAATTTAATAACTAAAAATTTTTTCAAGATTTGCTCACCCCCTCAATATTATAGTTTTTTTTCCTTTCTTTTCCTTTTTTTAATCCTTTGTAGGATAAGAAATAACACGCTAAGAATTAACTTCAATTAACTTAAAGTTCTTTCTAGAGTTAAATTTCTTTCTAGACAACAAATACAGAAATTTAAATTTTGTGTACTTTTATTGAAAAATATCAGCTAACAAAATATGTAGGATGGAAACTGTCTTAGGTAATTCATTTCTTAAACTGAACCATTAGTCTGCGACCAACTAATCGAGGAATATTTAGTAGCGATTTTTCAGCATATTCTTAATTTGAGTAGCTAAGAATTTCCCGTTAAATCTATTTAAAAAATTGTTTAATGTTAGTAACTGCTTTGTTTACAAGATCTCAAATATGTAAAATTGAAAAAATTGCAATACTCGATGTTATTTTCTCTTCGATTTTATATAAAAAAATTCTTTATTCTTTAACAAACATTCTGACGCAAATTTCATTTGGAAATAAGATTTCCTTTTCATTTGGAAACAAGAATTTTGATATCTTGAAATTATGAAAATATTTACTTTCAACTAAATTAACAATTGCTTAGTTTAAAGGAAGAGGCATATAAACCCACAGTTCAATTAAAAAAACTGCACCGGAATTAAGTGTTATCAGACTGAATGAACGCTTCCTGCAAATGAAGACAAACTCATCAGGTGAAAATAGCAATTTTCCAATTCTCGTACTTCAGAAATTTGGCAAACCTTGGGGTAATTCAGTCTTCTAGTTTGGATTGTACAACAGGATTACTCTGCAGCACATTTTTCAGAAATTCTACAGGAAATTAGCATAAACTTTTTTCTAATATAACAATAATCAGATCTTTCCCGTTATTGGAAAACACTCGCCAACTTGATACTTCCTGCAGGAAAATATACTTCATGCATCAACCAGTTTCGATTGTGGTAAAATTTTTCTAAACATAAGAAATATATCTCTTAATTATTTCAACAAAGAATGTAATGCAATAAGACATTTTAGAATTTTTTTTTATTGCCAATGCTCATTTCGGGGGCAGGGAAAGATTTTTATAAGAAATTAGAAAAAATATTTAATTTTAATAAGCAGTTGCTGGCACATACATCTAACTGTAAACTGCTATTTGACGCATGTAGTTTTGTAATGTAAAAAATTCAAATAATCTAATAAATATAATAAAAGTAAAAACAAAATAGTTGAAAAATACCGGAATTCACAGATTTAATCAGTATTTTCGAAAAGAGAATGATATTGATGAAATCTTAGAAAATCCACTTAAATTTTTGCAAAAGAATTGCGGAAATTCGAACTGCAATTATAGTTACTGTCCTAGTCATAGCATTTTGAATGCAGACGTGCAGTGTAAATTTTCGTATACTGCCATTTCATGAGTATAACGTGACTGCAAGAAATCCCGCATAATTTTAAATTCGCAGCAACACTATGGCCCTAAAAATACTTTGGATAGACATGACTAGCATCAGCCATCAAGAGCAATTTCACACTATAAAGATATGATACTGCTTCAAATAATATCGATATTCAATGCTAGTACCTGAACAAATCCGCGTAAGGACTGCGAGACGTTTCCTTTGATTTCGAGGCTTTAGAATTTTACACCCAACAACGTACTCCTGATGATTTTATAGCAAACAACTATGCAACTCGCTTGGCCTTGGCAATTCAGAAACTGAAAACAAGTAGCTTGATCGGATAAGTAGTGATTCCAGTTGTTGATGACAGTATAAGGTATCTTCTCCATGTTTTCCATATACCTTCCTGGCGTAATTGGAATACTGGCGTAATTGGCTTTCCGTATACCTTTCTGGCATACTCGACGCGTATGCGAGAGTTCCAGGGTTGGAGTCCCGGCGAGGGCACTGCACACTTTTTTCACATCTTCTGCTTCAAAAAAACTTATTGACTCTATAGTGGCACCCGAACTAAAAGGTGGTGGACTGTAATTCGTCACCACCAGGATTTAGCGACTAGATTCCCTAATCCCCATTTGTCCTTTCAAAGAGGGAGTATATAAGGTATTTTCTCTATTCTTTCCGCATGCCTTCGTGGTGTAACTGCAAGCACACTCGACACATATTTGGAAGGTCCAAGGTTGAGGGCCCTGTACATTTTTTTACGTCTCCTGCTTAAAAAAAATTCTAATGACTCTGCAATAGGCTGAGCCACCCAACCGGTATAGTGGTTAGCGTCGGTGAAGGCCGTGCCGGAGGGTCCAGATTCGAATCCCGGAGAAGGCATGGGCGTTTGTAAATGTATAGTGTCCGTGCGGCATGGGGGCACTCTAAATATGCGGGAAGCCGAAAATCCCCTCAAGAGGTTGGTGGGAGGGAAGAAGGGTGGGAGACCCTCGGATCCGTCTACTCTGGGGCGCTTTCCATCAAAATGGGAGGGGGAAATGAGCTAAATCTCACTGTCACCTGTAAGGTGCTCAACGCTGTTGGCAACAACAGGCGTAAATTGGGCTCCTTGCCACGAGCAATTTCGTGGGCTTGGGCTGACTATATGTCAGACAACTGAGCATTAACAACAACAACACAACAGACTGAAAAATGTATACGCAGAAAACCCTATTAATGCGCGAATCTTTATATGCCAGTAGGGACACGTACAGGTAAAAGTGGTCAAAACACCAGAATTTCCCCATTGGTCGTACAGCTATAGTCTTGCTGCTCTAAATGTGCAGTCTCGATTGAATTTTGATCGAAAACAACTCGGGAGACTGATTCAAGGTACGCCACCCTCTTGTCTTACCAACAAACCATTAGAGGAGTCTTTCGGCTCTCCACTATTTTAAGCGATCTTATGCCGCACATAACGTATACAAACATCTGTACTTTTTTTGGAATTCCATCCCGGGCACAACGATGCAGTATTCAGCATCGCTAACCGCTAATGAGGGTGGCTTACATGTCAACAGCAGACTATAAAAGTTATATAAAATTATGGGGTTTGTCAAGCCCTTTTCCAGCAATTTCGGTGTACTAGACTATCAGTACAATTGGCACGCTGTATAAGCAGATTAATAATTTGAAAGGGAATTTAAATATTTGACTATACCGCCTGTGCTTGGAGCCGGCTATGAGGTTTGTTAGTCGGGCATTCAGTGACTTTTTGTACGTTTGCAAACGTCTCCAACAGATAAATGCTATAACATTCGACATGACTCGTATTCGAAAGGTCGAGGGTTCGATACGTTAAATCTGAGAGTTATACTCATGGGTGTAACCACTGCATAGGATTAACACTGAGGAGACAGAGGACCGACACGGCGTGGAATTGACACCGGTACAGGATCAGCACAACAATACAACCGACACTAGCTATCGGTGTATGATTAACACGATATAAAATGAAAACTTTGGTAATGATAAAATAATACGTAAGAGGATTCATTCAACACCTTCGCAAAGACGTCACAGGCATACGATCGATACTCCATAGGATCGACATAGGTCAGACATGACATCGAAAATACACCGCTATGCAATGGGCATTGCGCAAAGTAGGCAACGAATTTTGATTAACAACACGCAACCAAGAAGAAATTCGATTCCATTATTATTTTTAGAGTATCTGAATAAGATCAACACCCATACAGAGTCGAAATCGGTTTTATAGCTGCTTTGTCGATCCTCTGCTACCACAGAGGCTATCGATTCCATGCAGTGTCGATTCTGTGCCGCATTCCCAGTATAAAAACTTGAAATTACTGTAAGAGGATTAGTCATCTGACAAGAAAAGTTCTGCCAACCTTGTTTTATTTGAATAAATGCAACTGATTCTGAACATTTAAAAAAAAGGATATCAGCTAAAATTAGCTGTAAAATGTCTGTAGATAATAAAAAAGTGAATAAAATAAAAGTAACGAATAAATAAGTATGAAATTTTTAATTTCCAAAAGCGAATTTTCTGACAAAATTTTGTAGGATTTTTTTTAATTTGAAAAAGATGCCAAAACGAATGCTGCATATGCAAATATAGATATAACATACATATTTTCAACAGTCAATTTACATCAATTTTGCAGTTTTTTTTAACATGCTATAAAATGAACAGAATCCTTGCCAAATTTTATCTACTGTTTTACATGTTTTAACTGATGCAAGAAATTTCTTTATCAAAATTGCATCCTCAACATTTTTCTACTGTCTGAAATACAGTTAGGAAGTCATTTATGACTAGTTTAGTCGTTATTTATTAGTTACTTTCGTTGGTTATGCATGTTTATACAGAAAGAAACTGTGGCTACAGTTAACTTGCAATTGGTGTTCAAACTGCAGTTTTTTAAAATTCTCAGCCTGATACGTTTATTCAAACTGGTGTAATTAGTTGAAAAATATATTAAACTTCTTCAATATACTTCGCCCTTCAACCTATATATCAGTGTAATGATCACATGAAACGGGAATGTTTTGCACCGCACGAGCGTGCAGTACGAAACAAGTTCCTGCACACACACACACACACACACGCCAAAAAAAAAAAACTTTACCGCATTTCTGCCTGCATATTTAAAACTTAAATTTCTTTCTTGAGCCTTATTTAGTTCGTTTTAGCAAAACCAAAATTACATACTGTTGAGAAATTTGCATATACGTATGTAATTTTAGTGGAATCGTATGTAAATTGTAGAAGTATTTTTATAATTTAACATAACAGGCCTCTGAATGCGAAGATTATCCATTTAATATTGAGGTAAATGGTTATCTCGCCAAACCGGACGAACGACCGGATCGAAGGTATTGGATGGGGGGGGGGAGATACATAAGACTGGAGAGAGCATCAGTTTAGTTCAACTTAGCTCAGAGCACTGAGCAGTGAGAGAATGCTGTGCAAGTTTACTCTTTTGAGGCTCTTAGCATTACATTGTGCTCAACGTTCTTAGTACACTCCTGACCAAAAAATTAGCAACAAAGGAAAAAACGGAATAAAACGAAAAATATTTAATGGATATACGTGAAATCGATCCAAGGATTTGATGTGGCATTGCTAGACCATATAGCAAACAATAAAGCAAAGACATACAAAAACACATGTTTTACGACCATCACATCGCAGAAGATCAAAGGAGTTCGGAAGACTGTGCAATAGAACACCGCACTAATAATAGGTATGATACCCTGTAGCTGAAATACATACTTGAGAACAGGCAGGCAAGCTGGCAATAGTGTCGTTGATCGTTTGTTGTGGGAGTAGCGCCCATTCATGTAGTAATGCATGTCGGAGCTCGGCGAGGGTCCCTGGTGGCACACTGCGACCTGCTATCTGTTGTCCCAATATGTCCCACACATGCTCTATCGGATTCAGGTCCGGTGATGGCAGGTGTGGCAGGCCAAGGCAGATGTGGAATGGTTTCACTCTCTAGATAACTCTTCATCACTCGAGCTCCATCAAAACTCATTCGTAAAGATTATGTGGCCCCACTGTTCTGGTGTACAAGTACGATGCTCGCGCACCCTAATCAACCGCAATGTGATATGCGATGCGGACAAAGGAGCAAAAACAGGTCGTCAGACGTATACTCCACCTTCATGCAGTCGAGACACAGTTTAGCGGAATATGGGCTATTTTGAAGCAGTAAAGAGATGCGACGCTAGCTGCTGTGCTGTTAGTGATCTACGGCGTCTTGTACGTAGCAACAGGAAGCGATCGTTTGCTATTCTGGTAATCTTCCGGCATCCAGACCCACGTCTTCTATGCAGGGGTTTTGATCTCTTTAGTAACGATTCCACAGCCTACTGATGACAATACGATGCACAGCAGAATGTTTCTTTCGCAATAGTGAAATATCATGTACCAGCTTGCAACATCCCGACAGCCCTCCAACATATTTCATCGTGCAAATGCTTTCTGCTTTGATTCTCTCGGATCACACAGAACTATGGCTGATTGCGAACTGGTGCATAGGTCGAGCATTAGGGCGTTATGATGTGACTGCGGGATGGCGTTTTATGCTGATTTCGGTTGCATGTTTGCATTCGGCGATGCAACCTCTACCTCATACCTAAACTTATGTTTTAATTTCCCTTTTTACATTTGTACCTTTTCTTTTAACGTTTGTTTCTTATTTTTTTAGCACAAATATAACTTGAAGTGGAAACTACTGATTGTGCTGTATCATATTTAGAAGAGCTGTAAGAGTTCTTTTGTGTGATAAGTTCCTAAAATGTAAGGTGTTTTTTCGTTTCTATTTTCCTTCTTTTTTTGAGAAAAAAAAATTCAACAATCTTTTATCGCTTCTGTGTGCATTCAATATATTACGAACCCGTTCGCTCGTAAAAATGTCTTCCCGCATGTTGCTAATCGGAACTGGGGGCTTTGTGAAATAGCATTTGGAAATTCTTGAAAATTCCCAAAAAGCGCTGCATCGCCAAATGTCATATCTGGTCAAATAGCCAGATGGATACAGAGACTCCAGGAATATGATATAACCACCCGTCATAGGAAAAGATCATCCTACGCAAATGGCAACGCTCTCTCCAGAAAATTTTGTTCAGAAAACTGTCGATATTATTTCAGGGTCTAAGCAAAATACGAGCTGGTTAATCCGGCCGTACGTCAAGTTATGACGTCGTCTTAATAAGTGCTGTCAGAACTCGAATAAAAAATATTTCTCATAATTTTATTTGCGTAATGACAGCGCTTAGAACCTACTTTTTTTACCATTATCTAGTTTCAAATGAATAGATTCATATATAATTTTATCGAAAGCATTCAGAATTCTGATTGGCAGACCTTCTTCGTGAAATTGTACTCTTACCATGGCCACTTTAGTCATCAGAGCTCAATGTTGCCAAATAAATTTGGGCATTTTCGTGTTGGAATTTTGTTGTTCATTTTCATGTTGGCAATTTGGCATTTTGTTTTTCATTTTCGTGTATACTTTTTACTTAGTTTTAGTTCTTTTTATAATTCTTAATACGTAGGTATTTGCCCCTTTTTATTATTCCTACGAGTATATATTTGTTTTCTGTAGGGGAAATTCATTTGGGACGCGTTGTAATATTAATTATTATAACGGAAATTTTTTCAAAATGGTTCACAAGTCTCAGATGGTCCAGAGTAACAAAATATATTTTCGGAACTCATTAATTGCCCAGGTTTAAAGCTTCAAACACGTTTCCTTGACAAGTTCTGTTTGAAGCAGTAAACAAGAAAGATTAATATTATGTTTTTCTTTTGTCAACCTTTTTTGCAATGCATCATGTGTACTTTTCACTGCGGCTTTTATGAACTTTCACTTTAATTTTAGTACACCTTTAAGTTTTTCCGGTTCATTTTCCCCGTGCAATAGGTTTAGTAATAATTACTTCACTACACGTTTTCCTTAGATAGGATAATCATGATTCTCTTGTGCTCTTTAGAAAATAAATAGAGGTTACATAAATGGGTCGAGTAAGAACTGCCCATTGGAATACCATTTGTTTGAAGGAAAAGAGCATTTCCATGCTTGATATAGTTATTAAATAGCGAAAAATAGAGAAATTATTTCCATTTTTGTACAGTAATAAGACTAAGACATTTTTATTTTCACCAGTTATGCAAAAATGGTGCACATTTAATTAAAATTTTAAAAAATACGTATAAGCACATCTAATGCGAAACCTAAAGCTGTTTGGCGGCACTCAGTAACCTAAAATCCAG
>KK116534.1:31558-65987 GCA_000611955.2 Stegodyphus mimosarum | reverse complement strand
TGACAAATAGAGTCTCAAGTCCAAACTTACGCTGGAAAATCTGTTTATGTGTTAAGTAAATGTAGGACGAGAAAGCTCTCTCCACTAGTACGGTAGCTGAATAGTGACTGGTTTACTGAATATTCCAGGATATTCTTCGTTCATGTCAGTTCAAAATGAGATGAAGGATTTCTTTTTAAATTCTACCTTAAGTGAAGAATACTTTTTCAGTTCAATCAACGTATCGTTTCCTCGTACTGGTAAGAGGAACACTGGAAATATTTTTTACTGAAAGGGAATGCAATCCAGTGGTCCTCTGTTCCATTTTTGGGAAAATATTTTTCAAAAGCTCCAGCCAGTCAATTCATATATTACATAATCTGTTTCTTAATTTGAGACTGAAGTTTCGTTTCAGAGAGAAAACTGCGCAGTGTTTCTGTAACACCCGGTTGGTTGTTCTCAATATATAACTTCCAAAATTATGTTTTTGAACAGAAGACTCTGATTTGTAGGCAAATTGGAATACAGTTATTTCACTTTTTGGGAGGGACAAATTTAACTGGTTTAATTTCGTAAATATGTCGGACAAGTATACAAGGCTTTGAAGCCATTCATGATCATCAAATTTAAATTCAATCGAAAAGCGTGGCTCTCAAAGAACACTTTAGTTTCATGTTTAAGTTCAAACAAACGTGCAAGAACTTCACCTCAAGACAGCCATCGAACTCCAGTATGAAGGAGTATAGTTTTAATTATTATAATATATAATAATATAATATTATAGTACAACGTACATATTGTATCCTCCGAAATTTTATAGTACATAAAGTTTTAATTATCCAGTAGTTGCTATATTCGTAGTACGCTTGAACACACTGAGACAAAGAAATTCACAATTTACAACTAAACCTACGACTAGCTCTGAAATTATTTCAAATTATTCGCAGAAATAAAACTTTATTACAGAAAACAACACCTAAGTCCTGGCTCCTTAGTTTAAGGATTATTGAAATGTACCTATTATTGTCGGTCGGTGGTACAAGCCCTCGGGACAGGTGCTGGTTCTGTAGATAAAATATATCTAAATTAAATTTAAAACGTTCATATTGTTGCTTTCTACGGGTTCGTGGATTTGGAGTGATTGATAGCAACACTTGATAAAGAATTGAAACACAATTTATTCGTCAGTATTACACAGGAAAGTTCCAAAGACGTGTTACAGTCGTCGACAAATCGCGATAAACACGTTGAACAATCAGCAACACTGCCTTCAGGCTATCAGGCTATAACGGTGAAGACCATTTCACGTACGCCTTGGGGTACATGTATGAGAGGTTGAGAAACGCTGTTTTAATGCACACTCCGTAACTCTTGGTGCACACTATTTTTCTAGTTTGCCAATTCGTTTAGTTTTCTAGTCTCCTACTGTTAGCCGTCTAACGCCAAAATCGTCAGCTACCTTCTACACTGTCTGTCTCTTGTCCAGTTTCTTGATTGCTTCAAATTTTTGTTCCATCGATACAACACAGATATTCGAGGCCATATTTTCTATACTTATTTAAATTTAAAACTTTTAAACAGCACGACATTGTTTGCTGAATTAGACACACCACATATAGACACATACTCATGAACAGTCGCCTTCGAGAGGGCAACACTGTATTTCAAGCGGAGCTCACAGCATTACAGAAGGCGATTAACATTTTACGAAACTTTGCAGAACAGATTCAGATCTGCAGTGACTCGCTTTCGGGACTACAGGCAATCAAGGGAGATAGGTCCAGGTCTCCACCAGTAGGCGATATTCAGAGAATGCTTCTGCAACTTCCACTACAAATTCGCCCAATCCTGTGCTGGGTTCCAGCGCATTCTGGAATCATGGGCAATGAACTAGCGGATCAGACGGCCAAGAACGCCGCGCTTAATAGAAATCTTCCGGAATTCCCCCTGCCACTTTCAGCCTCGTCCATTAAGAAAGATACGCTAGAACACCTGCTATCTCAATGGTAGCAAAGATGGGACACATGAGTAACAGGCCGCAGAACTTACCAGTACCTTCCTAAAGTCACTAGGAATATTGCTATCAAGCTCATCAGCAATTACAAAGTATATTAGTGGACATAGTCCTTTCCCAACCTACTTCGCTAGATTTGGACTTCTGGAAAGTGAACTATGCGAATGCGGCTTGAGGGGGGCACCAGATCATTATGTGTTTGCGTGCATAAACACAAGAACACTGCACCTTCCAAAGCCCAGTGAAGATGGAAATTGGAAGCAATGGACCTTGTTACTCATGAAAAGCAGACTCGCAAAAAATAAGCTCAGCAGCATCATCGAATAACGCAGCGAACAATACACTTACCCTCTAACTGTTTAACACGCAAAAGCAGCTTATCAATATGCTAACAAGGCAGTAGACGTGCAACAATGTTATGCTAGAGTGGCTCATATAAATGCAGTATCACCAAGTAACAACAATAGTTCGCAATTCTCCAGGCTCTGAGTACCCGATTCAAGGAGACAGCACTAATTACCAGGTGCTGATGCTGACGATATATGTGAACACTTGTCGTACTCTGCACTATTTAGACTGAGAGAACATTAAGCCTTCATTAGTTAGTACATTTAAGTAGTCTGTACAGTTATAAAAAGATGACTTTGATACGAAATATTACAATGTATCTTTAAAACTTATAAGAACATGTGTATATGCTAATTTATAGTGCACTGTTACTATATCTATGTTAATTAAGCGCAGTAGTGGAAAATATACAAGCAAGGAGTTAACATGACAACCTTCAGTGTAAATCAAGCAATGTTCAAAGGGCCCTGTAACCATGCCCCATGAATCTTTCTTTTTATTAGTAACAAACAAATGCAATTGGGTTGCTGGGGATAGCTCACTCTGGTCTGGGTTGGAATGAAATCTTGTTCTACTGTGTGGGCATTTACTCCGATTGGTTATACCTTAGGACGGAGCCCACATGGTGGCGCACACTCATGAACAGTAGCAGACGATAAACCGATCAGCATGTAATAATAAACTGCACTTCTCTGAATACCAGACAAATGAGTTACAAGGTAGAGAGGTGCGTTTCGCTGCAGAATAGGGAGCAGCAGCAGCATTAAAAAAAAAAAAAGAAAAGAAAAGAAAAAGAAACTACGTTCACAATTTACAGTTCTTGTTGACGACTGACGTTATTTTTTTTCCGATGGCATACCGAATAATACGGAATGTGGAATAAACGAGACTCGGCTGTATGCAGTCATTTAGAAATCGTTGACTGCGTAGATGCTGATCCATAAAGATGAAAGTGGTGCCAGGTTTAAATATTCCTTTTTGCTTAAATTGACATTTGCTGCCACAAATATCGTGGCACACTATTCGTGCCAGTTCCAGAAACTTACATTTTTGCTATCGTTGCGGTAAAAAGAGAGCGTTAGTCTAGATAGGTCGAGAAACAGAAAGCAATTGTATCATTCGATATGGAGACTTGGCTGAAAAGGAGAAGTGTTTCGGTTTGCAAATTTTGAATCTAAGTTTCGAATTAGCTACGTCCTCCAGTATTATGTAAAAGAAGGAAAGGAGAAATAACCAAATTAAAATCGAGAGTTAAGGGGCTATTGCAAAGTTAAAGTTAGTATTTTGATTTAGATAATTTTTATTTTACACATATACATGTACACTCACTTCCAAAAGTTAAGCACGAAGATGTAAAATGCAAAAAAAAAAATCAACAATTACTGCTTTGATTGACACAAAATTCGGCAGGAAAGTACCATATATATTTATGCATAAAACAAAATCAATAATTATATACAGATATGAAAACAATATTAAATTTTTGTGAGTTGTTAGATAATGACATACTGGAGACTTGAATTATGTATAAAGTGAAAATAAACAGCATGAAATGAAAAAAAAAGACATTAATAGGATATGTGATCCCCCCTCATCTGTATACAAAGTTTTCACCTTGTGACTGTGCTTTCAATTAGGTTGTCAACCACCGCAGAATTAAGCAATCGCCATTCTTCTTCTAGAGCACTTTCCAGATCAATAAGAGTGGCTGGAGGTGGAAAACGTGAAGATACAGCACGGCCGAGAGCATCCCAAAGATTTTCAATGGAATTAAGGTCGGGCGAATATGCTGGCCACGCCATATGCGCAATCCCTTCACTCTCCAGGTAATCATCGACGATGTCAGCTCTATGGGGACGTGCGTTATCGTCCTTTAAAACAAAAGTAGAGCCAACTGCTGCAGCGTACAATCTCACAATGGGTTCTAAGACTTCATCTCGATACCGGACAGCCGTCAAAGAACCCCGTTTAAAGATGTGCACGTCGGTGTGGTATCCTAATGGAATCCCTGCCCACACCATAAGGCTTCCGCCTCGGAATGCGTGATGTTCGGTGTTGTTTTGGGACTGATTGCGTGTTCGTTGTTCACGCCATATCCTTATACGCTTGTCATCTGTCTCCAGAGCAACTCTTGACTCATCAGTAAACATGACATTGCTCCAGTCAGACACATTCCAATTGATATGTTCCCGGCACCACTGTAATCGTAGCCCTCTTGACTGGACGGATAGAGGAACACAAACTCGAGGTACCCGGGCTACGGTCCACTTATATGTAATCTGTGGCGTACAGTAGCTGCAGATATCGCTTTACCGACGGACGCTGTAACCAAAGATGTCACACGTGTGGAGGTCGCTCTGCAGTTTCGCTTGGCTGCAATAGCAATATATCGATCTTCCGCGGGGGTTGTAACCCTTGGGTGACCGGCTACGGGCCTTCGGACAACTGTCTGTGTAGTTTGGAACGGTTTCCATAAACGTGAAATTACAGAATGATGAACACCGAAGAAAAGAGCAACATCTGTGATCGACTGCTCTGCTTCAATGCGTCCCACAGCCCGCCAGCGCTCACAATCTTCCATTCGTTTTCTGGAAGTCATAGAAACATGTATGTCTTGAAAACAAAATGCACGAAAGTTTTAAACACTTTCTATCAGCACTTAAAATCAACTTCTGTAACCCTTCATAAAGCTGGCTTCTTATAAGACTGCCTTTTTTGCATATTTCTTGACATGAAAGCGCGATTGGTTGTTACCTAACATATTTGCATACTTCCATCTACCTCTGCAGCGAATTGCATCCTCTTCAATTCTGATTGGCTTCCGGATATTAGCATTTTCCTCTCCGTGCTTAACTTTTGGAAGTGAGTGTATATGTTTGTGTGTGTGTAATATAAAATATGTAAAGCAAAATATTAATTTTAATTTGCAATAATCTCTTCATTCGCTATTTTAATTTGGATAGTTTCCCTTTCTATACCTTACATATTGCATACTGAAAGCCAGACAAACAGTATTAAAACTTTTAATAGCCAATGAGAAGATTGCAAACGAATTTTTTTTCCCCCGATTTGCCACTGTCAACTTACTGCTGCATGCTGTCTTCAAAATTATATTTCAATTTGGTAACAATACCGGTTTAATTCTTTAAAAACAGGCGCAATGGTGCTCAGTTATTCATGTTGGCTTAGAAATGTGTTTGCAACGACTGAGTCAAAGTATGATTCAACATCTATCAGCAACGTTTCCAAGTTATTAAGTCGACAGCATATTATGAACCTATGCGTGTGCCTATCTGGGAACAGAAAGTAACCTACAGGAACAAACGAGTGTGTTTATTTTCATCTGCAATTTCAAGTCTTAAATTCTTCAACGCGATGCGTGCGTAATAGTTTCAGCAAACACTTCAGGTTTTACACATTTATGCCTACATATTTTGTTTTATTCTGTTGATCATTGCTGAATATATTAGTAATGTCAAAAGTTCTAATATCTAATAATAAGAACTGGAGAAAAAAATTATATTGTCGCTCTGATGACATGTTTCAGTGCTTCGAATTTCATTTCATTTTTCGGTGTTAAAAGGCGTTTTAAAGATTTATGTTTTCCAGTCATCAATCTTCGCACTAATATTTTTTACTTCGGCTATTCCACGGTAGATTTATGTGTAACGAATGTTTACTATCAAAGGAAAATTCAAATTTATTTTCTTTTCCAATCTCAATACAAAGACGTGCAAGAGACTATCGTTTAAGTGCTTAAATTAAGATTTTCCCATTTTACGCAGTTTCTGTTCAAAATTTAAAACATTACAGTCTGAATAGCTTTGATTTATGGATTTTTTTAAAAAAAAATTTAGCACTATTTAAGGAAAATATCAATATGGTATAAGACATTTAACTTTAAGTATTTCTGATGAATTAATTAAGTAATGAATTTTAAGAAATTTTAATAATTTCTTAAGGAAGGTATTAAAATTTAATTCATTAATAATTATATTTTTGAATTACTGTTAACGTTTTCTTATTTTTGTTAAAAGTACTGAATTATTATAAAAAATAGGTAAAATATTAAAAGTTAATGAAGTAATTTGAATATTAGTACAGAAAAAGTTAGAAAACTGTATTCTGAGTTAAAATATTGAAAATATTAAGATGATGATATATCCATTAATTAGGGCTACATTAGGAAAAAAACCAAAAAACAGCGTAATGAGAAAAAAGCCCAACTGCCATTGAAAAAGCCATTGTTATACTGATAGTAAGAAATATTGATAATTTAAGAAATGAGCGATTATAATGTAATTGAATTTGGGTTATATTATTGAAATTGAATATGGTTATTATCATCAATAATTAAAAAATGAAAAGGTATCAAAAACGCAGTTTGAATATATGGTAGGTGAATGCTACAATTAAATCCTCGAGCCATGTTTAAATTGGAGGAAATATGTAGAACATTTAAAAATAAAGCCGTAAGAAGACTTTCTGTCTTAAAACGTTTGGCTGGCTCAAGGTGGGGCTGTGATAGAGAGACATTGACGGCTACTTACAAATTATACATTCAACCAGTTATTGGTCATTGTAGCGAGATCCTCATCACGGCTCCAGAGAATGTGGTCCAGATCCTCGAAGTCTTCCAGAACCAAGCGTTACGCATAATTACTGGGGCAGTGAGATCTACTTGATTGTATTAGGAGAAAAGCGATTCTATTATACCAGAAGCTAGTGCGTTCGCCGGACAACCCTTTTTGAAGGAACTATAATAAGGAAATTTCTAGGAATCTTAAAACTCAAATTAGCTTTATACAGTCTGCTCAGAGAGAATCTGGTGCTTTGGAGTTGAGCCGAGATGATCTAATTTTACCTCCTCCCCATTGCGCCTTGGACTTTTTGAATTTGAATATAAATCTTGATCTCATTCAAAGAGTTGTTAAAAACGAAATGAGCGATTCACAATTAAGATCTATTGCAATGGAAAGTACTGGGGTTCGCTATCCTCAAAATGAGTAGTTGCATGTCTACACTGACAGCTCTACGTTAAGGAGAACGCGCGGTGTTGGAGCATGTATCCTTAGCGAGCTTTTCAGTTTCTACTTACCAATGGGACCTCTTACTACTGTCTTTGATGGTGAAATCGAAGCTACAAGCCCTCGGGACAGGTGCTGGTCCTGTAGATAAAATATATCTAAATTAAATTTAAAACGTTCACATTGTTGCTTTCTACGGGCTCGTGGATTTGGAGTGATTGATAACAACACTTGATGAAGAATTGAAACACAATTGATTCGTCAGTATTACACAGGAAAGTTCCAAAGACGTGTTACAGTCGTCGACAACTCGCGATAAACACGCTGAACAATCAGCAACACTGCCTTCAGGCTATCAGGCTATATCGGTGAAGACAGCTTCACGACAAAGTACTAAAGCACAGCTCCCTACTCGTCGATCGCTCTTGAGATAATCTCTGAACTCAAGACACTATTACTGAACTTAACATACTCTTGATACTCCCTTACTCCGCGTGCAGGCAGGGTATATATAGCTTTTGACCTTCCTTCGAGAACATTCTCAGGCTGTGGCTATTCAACAACTGTCGATTCGTAGCCACTCTTTTGTAAAATCTGACCATATTATCAGATTCCAGAAGTGGAGCTCTTTTGGATAATCAATATAGTTCCCAAAGAATCTTAGACTGTAGACCTTTGCTTAAGGCAATGACACTTTCCAATGGATTCCAGCCCACTGTGAAATTATGGGAAATGAAAAAGCTGATACTTTGGCTAAGAAGGGAACTTTCATAATGCAACGCATTAATCGACTGCTTTCATTTGATACGATTAAATTGCTTATTAATCTGACTCTTAAGAAAATTCTTAAGCAGGATATGATCCAACGTGCTATGGATAAAGGTTGCAGGATTCTAGGTGAAGAAAAAACTTTAATTTCCAGTTTTCCAAGAAAGACAAAGGTAGCTGATTTAGACGCCTGACCGGATATGACTGTTTGAGAGACCACCTCTACAGAATTGGAGTGTAATTGTATTGCACTTTCTCGGTATGATGACATTCTTAAAAAAGAGAGAGCCCGTGAACTAATGGCCTAAGCGCTAATGTTTGGCATTTGTAAAATAAATATTATAACTAATGAATAATTATATGTTTAGAGTAAGCTGAGGGAATACCAGTTCAGAAACGGAAGATTATTTTTAGTGTATAACCTGTTTCTTTTAATAACAAAATGTTGAAGGCTCTCATTTTATGACTGAGGGTAAATTTTTATTATACTGCATTAGTGCAGTTCTCAAAAACCAGTTACCTTATATAAGGAACGGAGGCCTTTACTAGTAACAACCGAGCCACCCTTGACCACTGGTGCAGTTAGACACCAGTCAGTCCAGGAGGATATGCCCAATTTGATGGAAATGTTTATCTTTGAAGTACTGTGTGGCTTTAAAGTTTGTCAAAATAAGAAAACAGAAATGAATGATAACAAGGAAACCATAATTTCAGCAAGCTATTACAGTATTTATGACATTAAAATGAAATTTATCAATATGAAAATTAGTGTTATAAATCGGGATATTTGCTATGGTTATCGAGATATTAATGCATGTATAAAATTTTGTCTAAATATGCTATTCTGAGAGAAAAGTTCCTAAAATCTTTTCAGAAGAATTATGATTATGTGGACTCTTAAAAAACAAGAACTTTTTAAAACTGGACTGAATACTGAAACATTGAACTTTGTAGGAACTGGAACGTTTTAAAAATAACTGCAATGCTTTTGCAGAAACAGACTAAAGTATTAATAGGACTCTAAAAATTGCAATTATTTTCAAAAATTTTGTACTCAAAATTTATATTTTGAAATTATTTAAAAGATTACTTTGGCTAAAATTCTATGATTTATATTTCTCTTCATTTCTTTCTGTTTCAGCGCTTTTTGTCTAAAGTGGCTTTTTTGTCACTAAGCCCTTTTTCCCTTCGAAGAGAGAAAAATATTAAACTTCACTTGCAGTAGTCTCTTTGTCTATTTTAATTTGAATATTTTCCCTCTCTATCCTTTACCAGGGTTCGTACAAATTTCTGCACATCAAAATTAAGTACTATTAAGGACTTTTAAAGATCATTAAAGAAAAAAATTAAGGACCTAACAACAAATCGGAACTGCATAAATTCAATTAAAGCCCATGCCTGAACTTCACTTTCGTTATACCAACATAATAAAAAATAAATCCGTAAGTAGGATGCACCATTATTAACTAGCTGTAAGGAATACGTTTTATAGTAATTTTTACATTTTTGTGTTGTATCTTGTGACTATATGAAAGGCTCGATGTAGAGATAACTTTTAAAGGTGAGCAATTAGTTACCAATAATTGAATTAGGTAGTTAGATACCCTTAGGTAGCAGATATTATAGATTTACCTGGCCACTATTAAATTTTATTTATTTTTTAAAAATATTTGATGAAAATCACAGTCTAATAACATTTCACAGTTTAGAATACATGTAATTTATGACACTGATTCTTAAACGACATCAGGATAATAATACATTAAAAGCTACAACACGTTTGTGTTTTGCAGCAACAATACTCAACAAAATATTTATGCGTCTTTTTAATTAGAAGTCCTCATAGATATTATGGCTAATTTATATCAATTTCCTTCTCTTTAAGCACCTTTTCTAACAATGAGAAATTTGTTTCCATAAGCAAACTAATGTTCGCATTAGTTTCTGCTTCATCTCCTAACTTGTCAATGTCTCGACATTATACCTATGAGGTTTTATATGATTTGGTAAAAGTTAAATAGTCCAAAACTCTAGATATACATGAAGCAAATTATCGTCATGTCTGAAAGTAACTATAAAGTCAGATAAAAGTTAGAGTAAACCTCTTTATTTAAACAGAACTTAGAATATAAGTGCGTGTTCTTCTGCTAGCAGAATGAACTACCGCTCATGGCGATGTAACTAAACAGGAAGAGTCAAATTCATACTGTGGACTAGCACTCAAAGACAACACAATTTAATTTTAATCTAAACTGGCTCAGTAACTCATAATCATAACAGATTCAAATATTGGTACCGATAACGCAAAGCTGAATAATTAATTACAAATTATCACAGCTGGCAGAAACTAATGCAGCGTGCGAGCAGAAGCCAGAAACACTCTCTGTCTTACGATACAAAAACCTCAGTTTAAATACTATCTAAATGATTTGCATTCTGGTGAGAAAAAGAAGGGAGAAGCTATAGTACAGGCTGAAATTATAAACAAATGGCTAATTTATGTAATACTAGCTGTACATATATTTAAAAGAATAATTTTCTTTCTCTTTATGCATTCACTTTCTTTTCTGAATAAGTTTCCTCTGCATTTTAGAATTTTTGGATTTATTTAAAGATTTCTGTTATTCTAAGAACCACATGTATTTAAAATATATACTGCTAATTTTATTCCTTAAATAATATGAACACTAAGAAAAAATATGAAATGATACATGGTCAGAGCCGGTGTGACAGAATTTTTAGAATTATAGTGATGCACAGAGCAATAAAATATAGAAATAGCAAAACTTTTAGAATTTAGGAAAGGCACTGGGGTCAGAATTTAGAACCCACACAGATTTCATCAAGTACAAAAATGCCTAACGCCAGCCCTGCGTGTCATGCATTGAGATATATAAAATACATATGATAATCTTTTTAATTGTTAGTTTTCAATTCTTTTTAAAAAAAAATTCCTTTCTCTAGATACGTGTCCAAGTGCCAACATTAGAAGCATTACTGACATCTTCCATACTTCTGCTTAGGGAAAAGAAAAAAAAAGGGGGGGGAATAATCATGTTAAGAAAAAAATTGCTAGGATCAGAAGTAAAACATTCAAATATTAGGTTTTCATTGTTCTCCCAAAAATTCTTCAAAGATTAAGCAATTCATCACAGACATTCTGTAAAATACATCCATTACGAGTTAATACTATGAAAACATTTTTCATTTTGTCACATTTTTCTATAATCTTAGATCTACAAATCTTCCTAAACTTTCCAAAGTGCAATGTCTAAAATCCGAAAGTGAATATTCTGAGCGAAAAAGCGAATCTGAATATTCTGAGACAATTACATGGGGAAAAACTCTTACCATTTAAAAAATAAAAAAGAAGCCATTTTAAAATAATTACACATCTATTTTGCTTTTGTTAAGAACTGTTTTGTAAATTATGCTTTTCAGTATTTATTAGCTTGCTTATTTTCGGATTCAAAATGTTGTAATAAGTTGTTGAAAAAATGAAAATATCACTTTACATTTTAACAGGAAAAAAAAAAATGTTTTATTTCAATGTTATTTCTTAAATATAGTTTCAATATATTATCATTATTTTAACGAAATTTATTAATGCTACAGTGTTCTCAACAAAAGTGTTGACAAATTCACAGATCTCCGAATTAAAAATTTTGTACAGAAATTGATCTTAAAATCGCCAAAATGTTGATAATTTAGAACCATTTAATAAAAGAATTCAAATCGCCAAAAAGGAAAGGTTGTTTAAGAGCTCTTCATTAGAAAAAAGAAACAATTTCGAAATGCCTATGTTTCATTTCTTGCCTAAGAACTCGAGTATCGCACCATTTATAGGAACAAATTCAAACAATAACCATATTTGTCAGTGAATCACCAAAAATATTCCTCGAAAATGCTAATTTGCACTTGAAATGGCAGTCGTAAAAATTGACAGAAATTTTAGATGATTAAAATTAAGGATCTTCTACTGATTTTGGACGAAATTAAGGACTTTTAAGGACCAAAAATCGATTCTAAAAAGCCTAAGGACTTTTAAGAACTCTTAACGACCGTACGAACCCTGTTTACATATTGTAAACTGAAATCAACCACCAATATCGAATCTTAATTAAAGAGAAGACTAAACCAAAATTCTCCCTCCACATAAGATGACACACTTGCTTTTCCACTTTGTCAACTTGCCTTCAGAATTATATTTTAACTCCATAACAGTACCAATTTAATACACTAAAAACATACACTATGGTGCCCAGTTATTTATCTTGGCTAAGAAATGTGTGTCAACTAAAAAAATACTTATCTGCTACAAATGATAATATGTGCTTCAACATCTATCTATGTTTTGAAATTAATATATAGCCTTCTTGCAGTGATGATGGAAAGTGACCAACCATTATACCTAAAAGCATAAACAAACACTAGTTCCAATAGTTATTATATTCTTCAGATGAAAACACCCTAAAACCGTCAATATACATTAAAGTGACAAAATGTCTAATTTTGCTATAAAACTGAAGTGTCTTACTTATCAATCAAAAGTTCACATTTTCCAGGCGATTACTTTTGATTCTTCCAGAAAAAAAATTAACATGAAAGGTGAATATAAACAACATAGTAGCTAGAAAACTCTACTTCAAACATATTACACTGAAATGCCATTTGTTTTCTTAACTTTATGTAGTATAGCCATTTGTTGCAGCTTTTGTTTTAAGAAAGTTACCACTCTTGAAAGGCAGCTATAGCTTCTGGCTCTGTCAATTACATGCAAATGAGATTAGTTTCGATTCTCCACGAAAAAAATTAATATCAAAGGTGAATATAAACAACATAGTAGCTAGAAAACTCTACTTCAAACGAATTACATGCAAATGCCATTTGCTTTCTTAACTTTATGTGGTACAGCTATTTGTTGTGGCTTTTGTTTTAAGAAAGTTACCACTCTTGAAAGGCAGCTACAGCTTCTGGCTCTGTCCATGACAAGTTCTGTAAACTATATGTGCTTGAAAACGTTTATTAAATACTCAAGTGTTAACGTGAAGGGAATACACCCAGTGAAATTTATATATAGCTATATGTAAAAGTGGGCAGAACATCAAAATTTCACCATTGGCTGACTGGTATAGTTTTACTCAACCAACTGTGCAGCTCCGCCCCAATACTGATAGAGCATGATTTGAGATCTCCCACACCACTCGAGGATTTGGGGCTCACCATTATTTTGAGTGCCCCCATGCCTTCTCTGGGATTTGAACACCGGCCCATTGGTATGGCATATGGTATCAATTACTATACCAATTATGGCAGCAAAATTTATATGTAGAAAGATCAGAAGGAAAAATGCAGTTGTCACCTGACAAAAAAAAAAAAAGTTTTTTGAACTGCACCAAGTTTTACTAACAAAGGCCGATATGCTACTTCAAATTAGACATGCATCTTTTACATGTTTCAGCGTGACTGGCATTATCTTTATATTTATATGCGATTTAAAAAGAAAGTATTCTATAACTGAAGTCAAGTTTTTCAACTAATTGTTTTTTTTTTTGCAAAACTGAATATGGACTATATAAATATATATAAAGATGAAAATGCATACCTATCAGAAGAAAATTCATGCTGCATAGAATACAGTTTCTTCTCATGACACAACTATAGAAAGGAAATTATAAAGTACTACAGAAAAGGGCATAAAATCATTTATTTTCTTTGCAAATCTATACAATAGTACCACAGTTTTAAAGTACACTAAAAATATAACTTACAAAACTGATCAACACAATGTATTTCTTAAATTATGAAAAAAATATATCTCTGGAACAAGATATAGTTCTATAAAATGCATATTTACAAGTAATACATGTATAAGCACACAATGGTCTTAGAACCAACCTTGAGAGATATTCAAAATTTTTAACATGGCTAGAATATCAGATCAAATGTTTCATTAAGAAATATATAACATCCCAAACTTTAAAAGCATCCTTGCAGATTGAATCTGTTAAGAAATTTTATGTAAAATGTTATGGAGGCACTATACAGCTGAACCCTCTACCCCCAATAAAACAGGGAAGATTCTTCCATTATTTTAAACCAATACACAAATTAAAATTTTAAAGGAAGAAACATACAGTAACTACACGACAATAATCCATTTTTAGACCAATCCCCTCCCCTAAAAAAGAAGCTAAAACGTTCATTAAAACATATTGAAATTGTAAAGTAAGATCACATTCTTCTTTTAACATAAAAACTTTAAGAACTTGTAATAATAATAAAAAATACAGATTCTACAAAAGTATAATTCAGAATTTTAGTAAAATCAAACTTTTAATAAAATCATCACCACTCACTGAAGAGAAAAGGCTGTATTTTCTAATGTACACAAGAATATTAATTTCAAATAACAAATACATCTATCTGTAAGTCTCATATCCTGCTAGAAAGTTATATATTGCCCTGAGTAAAACAAAAAGATTTTTTTTTGGCAATAGTAAGCTGCACAACTCACTCAGCATTACTTCTGAGCAAACAACACATTTATTACATTTATCTTTCCTTTACTGTATCCTTTTATTCAGAAAGCAAATGATTTACAAATATGATGGAACACAATTAACAGTATTCAGTTTGAACATTTTAGTATAGTACCATAAGGGCTGGCACCAGCCAACACAATTTAGAGGCATTGAAACTTTTAGAATTTAGGAAGAAACAGGGATGCAAAATTTGCACCAGGTGGATGAAAATCTAGCGACAGCCCAGAGTACTATTCATATTCCATGCAAAGGTGTTTTTTGTAACATAACATATATTCCAATTTGTATCATATCCGGGTAAGAAATTTACCTTTTGACATTATTTAAAAAATTAACTGATATATCTACTGATGTAAATTTTTTTTTCCACTCAGTAAATTTTTATTCCTTTCTTTATGAAGATTTGAAACTTTCTCCAATTTTATAAAGATTTACAGATTTTTATGCATAACACCCGCTCTAAAAAATTAGGCTATTAATCTTTTGTATTTCCTTTTATAAATTGTCAACAAGGCAAAATGTGCAGAGTAAAGTCAGCTATTAGAAAATGCTTAAAGCAGTGAAATTCTTTTGGCAACATCTCACTTTGATCATGCTTTTGATAATATAAGCAAAATATGCTTAACGAAAGCGAGAACAATGTCAGAAATTAATTTTCCGACATCAAAAATATAATTTCTCAAATACTAATGCTGCAGATTCTAAATTAGTAAATAAATACTAAATTATTAAAAAAATATCAGTTACCAAATTAAAATATGCACTTAGTTACTATATAGCTGTAACAAATGCTTTTTACTAGTGCACTTAGCAAAATTCTCAATATTTTATCATTATAGAGAAACTGTAAAAAACTAACTCCCAGTAAAATGTATATATCAGATGTAATAACAGCAATAATGAAAAGAGAAGAAAAGAACATCAACAGCGAAATGAGGAAAGATAGCAAGAAACATGAAAATAAAACCAAAATATATTTTTTAATCAATGTAAAAACAAAATTAAAACCGAACATACATACAAATATGCTATGAAAATCATAATTGCTGAAATTATTCTTCAGGAGAACAATACAAAAATTACGTCATTGAAAGTAAATTTACAAACCAAATATGCAGAGTCCATATTTTTATAAACTTTACACAGCAAGATTAAGATAAATGTATAAAAATTTCACTAAGCTAACGAGCAACTTACTGTTGACTACAAAATATGTAACAAATAAAATAACATAAATGTAACATATTTATATATAAACACAATAACAATACATTAATTTCTTAAAATTTCTCAAATCGTAAATATCAAATCAAGCACAGTATTAAATTTTAATATGATACAAAACATTTAACAGAAAATATTCAATATTTTACAGCTCTCACTTTACTAGGGACTAAAAAGGGATTTTCAGAGTAAAACAGTAAACTTTAGTAAATATACATTTATGATATGTTAAAAAAAGTACAGGAACAATACAGCAAGAAACAACAAGAAATAAAATATTTATACCAACCATTGATCCATCAATTCAAAACATCAAAAAGTTTATGTAATACCAAAAATAGATCCTTATTGGATGTAGACTAGATTTAATTATAACATTTTGCTTCTAATAATTCACAGTTTAAAATTAAATGCTCAATTATAAGAGATATCTATAAAGCTTACATTACATGAATGTAATCAGCTTATTTGCAAAATACCTCCTTTACAGATTTTTGTCAAAAATATATAATAAAAGAAAGCAACTAGGTTGAACGTTCATTATAAATTAAGAGATAAAAAGATAGTAGAACATTAATTTAACCCAGCTTCCACAACTCAAAAATACAGTTGAATTCTAAAGACAGAAAATAAGCACCACTTTGTGACAGAAATTTGCTTTTGCATATTATTTAAATAAAAACGTTCAATTGTTGGTATAAAGCTACATAAAATATTGCAAACTTTTAAATTACACAAATCAGACAGTTTTTAAATTACAAAAATATGAAAATATGCTATAAATGCACTTGTACAGATATTATATACATCAGTAAGCAGCTACAAAAATAGTAAATATGGGTTTGTATTACAAAATATCTTCCTTATGAACAACAACTTCTTGTTTTCTTTTCTTCTACATTTAAGATGTTAAAACCTACAAATCATACAAAGATTTAATTATCAATGCTTAAAATTTAATGACTGCAGGTTTTGAACAATATGCATTATATTTCAGAGAAAGACAGAAGAGATCTGTTTCAAAAATTAGGAACTAAAATATTATCTATCTTATATTATTAATTCTTTGTGACAGACTGAGTAACATTTCAGAAATCTAAAAAAATCATAATATTGCAGAAAAAATAAAAATCTTATCTAAGGAAAATTCCGTCAACAAGTGTTAGTGAAGCTTAATTAAATGCTGGCATTCCCACTAATGAAAACTACAGGTTGTAAATTTGTTTTGTGTTTTGTACTTCTGATTTTTCTGGCCAACTCATCCTCCCACACAAATAAGGAAATTAACAGCTGAAGCACAAAACTTATAAAATATTCCCTGAAATTCTTCATAGGAATATCTGTTTACGTGCCTTTTTAACATGAATTTCGCATTATTAACTCCAAATATACCATTCCAGTAACACATTTTTGAAAATCTAAGACAAGACACATTCATATGAAGTGTGAATTACAGCTTCCCTTTTAACATCAGAACAATAAATGATAAACACGCACTTACTTTTACAAGAGAGGGATTATGAGAGATTAGTAATTTTTAATTAAAAGCATGCATTACACATCATATGCTAACTTTATAAAGCATAAAATTCATCTTGGTTCTTCTTTTCAGCTTTCTGGTACCCTGACTTTTATTTAAAGGGGGAAGGGTTGATCATGTTCAGTCAACTTCTTATTAAAGAACAATTGAAAATCCTTGGGAAACGGGTGAGAAAGAATTTAAAGAGGTCAATATATGAAAAATTAGTAGCAGAAATATAGAATACTAATTTTCATTATTTGTTTTCAGCACATTATGCATAAAAATAAAATCCACTAAAACTCACAGTCGAGTAATTGTAATTTGTTTATTTTACATATGACCATTAAAGATTTCAAACCTAATGGATTCAATAGTCAATTTACGTTTTATGGATAAATATTTCATCCAGATAATTTTGAAGCCAGATTGACAGAAATTTAAGCTAGTTGCACACAGATCTAGGATAACAATTAGTCTTTTTACACAGATGTAATGAAAGATGAAGGAGGATGAAGTTAAATTTATGAAGGGAAAAAAAGCAAAAGAAAATATGCTAAATAGGCAGATTACGAATTCAAATGGAAACAAATTTTTGCATTTACAGCTGAAGAACTTTGTTTGATATCAGAAACAACAGTAGCATCATTTGCATACTTTGTACACTATTTGTTATTATTACATATTTTAAGAGTGAGAAATATAAAAAATCATTCGCATCCTCACACACAATCACACGATCAAAATTAATTACTACACCACAACAGCAGACACAGGAGGGATGCCACAATTCTTTACATGCTCCACATTTCAAAGGTGACTACAGGAAAAACACCTATGACACATCTAACACACTAAAAACGCCTACATTTGACCAGTTAAGGCACAACACACAGTGGGTCAAATGAAGGAGATGATGAAAATGCGGGTCAAGCGAGGGAGGTGATGAAACAACACTCACCATATTTAGTTAGTAGCACCATACAGACTTTGATTTCTTTAGAGGGAAATGTGAAAACTGAACAGCAACCTTGCTGAGAACTGAACCATACCTTTGAACTGCTAGCTGGATTTCGTAACCACTAGGTCATGCTCAAAAGAGATGCCATAATTCCATACTACTTTATCCAACTACGATAGGCTTTCTTGGTTTTCTTTAGTATTTAGTTTGTTTGGCATGTTTTGTTGTAGCACATAGATATTTCAGGATAATAGATAGTAATATTTCAGGGCTTCTATTAAATTACTGATGCATACAAGGCAATTATTCATTGGCAACAATCTGCATGTATGCTAGACTTTTTTATGCTACATATCCCAGTTTTTGTAATAAGATGGGTAATGTCTAAATTTTACATCTAAAGACAATGCAGCCAGTCTCATAATAATATAGCATGATCATTTTGCTATAAGTAGGCACAACTCTAGCCATATGTATTAAGTTATTTTGATATTTTGGGACTTAACAATATACTCCGTATATACCATTGGTTCTGAACTTTTTTGCTCCATGCATCCTTTTTATCATTGCTATGCATGTGATATATTCTGTATATACCTAAGGTTCTCAACATTTTTGCTCTATGTACCCCTTTCATCATTGCTAGGCAATTATTCTTCCTTTTTCCAAAACTTGAAAAATACACGAACACTTATGCAATTTAAAATAATTTTAAATGTGTTTTATAAACTAAACAAAAAAGTATACAAATGTTGATAAATAGCAAAACTTCAATAAAAGAAGTATTTTATATTCATAAACTAAAACTAAATACTTAACAAGTAAACAAAAGTCTGACCACAGGTCCCCATCCTGAAACTATGAAAATCCCTCGCGCCCAGTTCGGAAACTTGAGCGTATTCAGCATGGGGTACCAAATAACCATGAAAATATGGTATTTACAACACAAATGGGTATTAAGTTCTTACAAAAAAATTATTACCAGATTATGTATAATAACTGAGGACTTCAAAAATTAACACGAAATACAATGGCAAAATACATCACTCACTTCTCACAATATTCTAAAATACACTGGCATAAAAAAATGACAGATAATAAAATAATAATCAACATGCAACTGATTTTAAAGTTTACATTTCTACAAGCTACATTTAATGCTGACCTAAAAAAAGCATAGCTTTTGTAAGCTTATAAAATTCTATAGCTTATATTAAAATGAAGTAATGGGTAAAAAAATGCTTCATTAAAATGAACTATTTTGGTACTTTTCTGTTATCGGAACCAGATTCAGATATTGCCAAAAGCTGACAATCTGGCAATTCAAAGTGTAAAAATAATTGCCTAAATATTTATGATACAGTTAAGTTGAAGGAAAATCCAAGGAAAAGAATAACAACAGATATTTGTAAAATTAGAAGTTTTTACTGCAAATTAAACTTGCCAAAGGGGAAAAAAAATTCAAGATTAACGTGGAGGCATGAAACTGCAGATATAATTTAAAATGTCTGAAAAAATTTGTGTTTTAGGATGCCTTTGCCACCATATAAACTCAACTAAATAAGAATTAAATTGGTTATGATCAGTGTTGCCTTAATGTTTATTTCGAAATTTCGCACTGCTGAATAACCTTTCAATAGTTTGTGTATGACAACCAGTATCGGGATTGATAAAATTATATTTGTGATTAACGCCAAAATGTTAAAATCTGACCTCTCTAAATTCTTCAATGTTATACCCTTTCCAACAGTCTGAATATATTATAGTGCCATCAATGATATTTTCTTCAACAACTTTAAGCGAAGTTCCAGCAAAGTGGTTAGGCACAACAACTAAAAAACATTCTTTTGCTTCCTGGCAAATCTCACTGCACACCCAATGGAGTGGAAGGATATAACCATTTTCTTTTCGAGGCGAAAGCAGACATGCCAACTTCGACAAAATTACCAGTGCCACCTATTTTAATTGATAGTCTAGACATAATGCACGGCCACAGACTTCCCTTATGTAACTGTTCCAATCAACAACAGTGCAATGATTCATATCAAGTTAATAATGTAAATATTAAAAAAAAGTTGATTCTAAACAGCATACATAAATAAAATGATTTGCCGCTAAGAAATTGAAACAAGATGTTTTGAGAATGTAACCCTTTATTTCCTGGCACGTCACATCTTCATTTCGGTGCTTCCTTCAAAATAAACCAGAGCTTTATTTTATGGTTCTTCATTCATTTATTTCCTTTCAGAGTTAAATAATTCCTCATTCCTGAAAAAACTGCATGAAACATGTTTCATCCTTAGGTAAGTCCTAAATTTTCATAACCATGGTAAATACAATTATAATAATAAAAACATAAATGACTGTTACATCTTTAGAATTTGTATTCTTGTTGCCAACTTTGAAAAGGCATTCTTTTACTTTCTTAAAAAAAGTAAACATTGTAGAAGTTTTAAAAGTAAACAATTAAACGTAGATTTTTAACGTAAACATTGGCAACATATCAACTAATCTCTTGGCGAGTTTATCAAAACACTTAGCGATGACTGCATTCCCAATAACAGAATAGTACCATTACTTTTTTATAACTCACCATTTCCCACATTTTCAATGACTATTTTCTCTCTCCAAAAATTTTCAGCTATTCTGTAGAACAGATCATCTGGAATAGTAGAAAATCATCATTAATTTTTCAAAATGTGTAAATTCCATGAATGCTTATTATAAAAAAGGTTAAGATAACCAAAGACAGGAGGATAATTTCTTTTAATTTCCAATTAAAAAAGCCAATTTTAACAAGTAAGATCATACAGAGAATTTTATTTAAAATTATACTATTTACACAAGTATTAAACTAAGTATCAGATATTAAATTAGGAGTATGTACACTGATCAAAACAATTAGGAGATACTGCGATTTGGGATATAAAACCGTGCATGTGGAAATATTTTGGTGTTTGATGTATGGTGTATGATGTATAGGTGTTGTAAGATACGAATAGATAAGGAATAATTAAATGACCATGAGCAGAAGAGAGACAAAAAAGTGACTGCTCAGATACAGATCAGTTTCAGAAAGGGATCAGTTTCCCCTGACCAAAAGCAATGTTGCCCACCTACAAGTCATGAAATCAATGAGGTCATCAATCAGGGACTCCAACTCCAACAGAAGAGAGCTTTTAAACTGCTGAACTGTTCCTGGGGATGATAAGCAACTAGCAATCCTTCTCCCAAAAATGTCTCAAATACATTCTATTGGGTTCATATCTCGGAAACATGCTGGCCAACCCATTTGAAGGACTCCATCATCAAAGAGGGAATTGTCTATCAGCTGAGCACAACGTGGGCTGGTGTTATCATCCATGAGAATGAATCCATCACTGAGTCCTGCAGCATAAAAGGACCACAATGGATTTGAGGATCTCATCTCTATATTACTAATCCATTAGGTCTCCATTCCTAATAATGTGCAAGCTGGTACAGCCACTGATGGAAATACTAACCCAGAACATAATTCCACCTCTGCCAAATAATTTTCATACACAAACTTTCATAACAACTTTCATACACAAATACAGGAGTATTCTGTGTACCATGTTCTCTACAGGTGAGAATCCATCTGTTGTCAGGTTGTACACTGAATCGTCCATGAAGCACACACTGCTCCGCTCATCTCATCCCCATATGAGATGCTACCATTTCCTGCAGGCACCTGTGTCAATGAAATGCAAACCATAGGTCTGTGAGCAAAACAAACCCACACAGTGGAATCGATTTAGAACAATATGAGTCAAAACTCTGGTACCAGCAGCCCTCTGAAGGTACTACAGAAAGAAAATAACAATCATAGTGTGCTTTCTTTTTGCCGTTAGTGTTATCAATCCTCATTTTGTATTCCTGCAGGCGTACAACCTTGTCCTGTTCTTCAGTAAACATTTCCAGTTTCCAAAAACCGATTCCTTAGTCTAAATGACACTTTGAGAAACTCTTAATGCTTCTGCTACAATGGATTTTGTTTGACCTACCTCGATGACTTTCAGCAGTGTATATAATTAATGGATAAAATTTTTGTGAGTAGGTATATGATGATAAATTAAGAGAGGATTTCATTTAAAATTCAGTTGATCATATATAAATAAATAACTAGACTAGATTTGGAGGTTTGGCACTTTTAAAACTTTACCACACAAAGTCTGTTTCTCCAGATTTCAAGTAACATGCAAATTCAAAGATACTTAGAAAAACAGTCATGCCCATTCGCAGAAAGCTAGGCCCAGTATGACCGCACAATACATATGGCTTCTTTTGCTCACCATACATGTGTATGCATTTAAGCATAAAGATCGGTCAGAGTTACTGATTTATCCTAACATGGTAGTAAGTCAATTTAGTTCTTTATCTGCTTTGGGAATAATGATTAATGTAATTAAAAAAAAAGTATACGCAGCTTTCTCTAATGTTGCTGGCTGACAGCCTGAAATGCAGTCCTCTCTCTACAGTTTCCTTTCAGATGTACATTCAATTTTTAAATGAACAATTTTGCAGCTACACAAATATGGTCCAGTAACAGAAATGTGATTAGGACAGTCTGTGGTGCTCCTGATGATGATATTCTACCTTTTTATCATTAAGTAAAATGGGAAACTGCATAAAAAAGGAATATTTTGATAGGATTTTACCATTAAGTACATAACATTGCTACACTAGAGAAGTAGCAACAGAGTATAGCTTAAAATTTCTATCCCAAAACAATTTTCCTATCTTATAAATTATTTCCACTGTAGTTTATCACTTAAACTATTAAGTTTAGCAATATTCTTGATAAGGTAGACCCATAGATATGACCTGGGGGATACCACAGAAGCATACCCTTCCATATTCACAATCTAGCACTAAGGCATGAGCAAAATAAGCAGACAGTCAAAATTATATGGTTGAAAGATAATAATAATAATAATAATAATAATCATCTCTACACTCAGAGCTGGTAAAGAACTTACCACTGGTGATATGAAACAGCCATGATTTCTGGAAGTTTATTTTAAATATCTCAGTTGACACACATTTTGGGGGCGGGGGGTTGTTGAGTTTTGAAAGATAGACAGACTAATCAGAGGCCAAATGCTCATTGCTAAACTACTAAATGATTTTTAAAAATAGTGCTTTCATTGGTTATTAGATAAGCAGAACAATTGAACTCATTGCTTATGAAAATCAATTGACTGCAGACTAATATTTTGGTCTTCTGCACGTTTAAATACTCAGTTTTCTTAACAAAATTCTTCAGTCAGAGAAGCATGAAAGCAAATGATTTGCAAATAAACGGTTATGCATGACTGCCTTAAAAACATATTTGAAAATAAGGTTTTTGAGATATGAAGACTTTATGAAATGGTCACTGCATTCGAAAATTTTTTGTTCTTTTAATATTACCTAAAAGAACAGGTTTATACAATACAGCTCACAAGTAAACAAGGCTTTATAAGATCATTTCCTTGCTGCAATGAATTTTGCAAAGGCATGTTGATATACCATATCATGACAAAAAAAATTTCACCTTGATTTCCAATGCATAAGGCACTCTGAAGTATGCACACTGAAGTATGCTAAGTTCGGAAACTTGTGCAAAAGATTATATACACTGATCATCTTGCCGACATCTTCACGAATACATCACTGTGTTGGTCATACTCCTTAATGTTGGTGGGAGTGTTTTAAATTTCTAGCTTTTCCCAGATGTAATAAGTATAAAAAAACTCAATCTCAGCTCATTAATAAAGAGAATGCAGATCAATTGTAGACTCCAAGCTATTATATTTTCTGCACCACTTCAGGCAGATCCTCTCTCAATGAGGATAATGAAACTGAATTAAGTGATTTCCTAGCATAAAAATCCTTCACATTAAGCCTTTTATGCACAGTTTGTTAAAGATCCAGTAGAGGTCGCTAGCACTAAACTGAACTACTTAACAGTTAAACTCCTGCCAGAATGGGCATTAACAAACAAAAATTGACCTAAAATACAGCTGTTTTCTCCTACAATCTTGTTCTGGCTTTCTAGCAACAATTTCACAAACTTCAAAATGCTTCCCAAACTATCAAACAGCTTTTACTTGTCTGTTTCTGAAGTTCTCCACCTCAAATACACTCAGTTGTTGTGAAGTTATATTTCAGTGCTACAAAAGCCTGCTTTGATTTCATAAACATTCAATTTGCAGTTTAAGAAAAACTTTGGGCCTTTAGATGAAGTCATATCATTGTTTGCACTTCAGAAACATACTGAACAAATTTAGTTGTTTGCCTTTTGCTCATTCTTTAAAAATATATATGCTATATCAGATTGATTGTTTATACCAGGGGTTTCCAGAAGGATCAATATTGACATTCTAAGAGTTGATGGAATTTTAAGAGAGGGTCACTTATGATCAAGGGGACAATATCCGAACAGGCACTAGCAAGCATTTCCAAGATGCCATTGATTACAAAATAAATAAGTAATATTAACGAAATCGATAGTTATTTTTTTATTGATATAAAGCTATACAATACAAAGTTAACTCTTATTCAAAACACAGGACATGCCAAATTTTAAAATTTAAAAGTTAGCCAGAACAAACATTACAAAATAAAAATTCTTACCAAATCATGATTATTGATTATGAAGTGAAAGCAGGCTTTAGTTAAGTCAGAAATTTATTACGGAAAACAAGAAAGAAGTGAAATATTTGTGAATGAAGTGATTTAAGAATTAATTTAAGAAATTTTATAATAAATATTAAAAAATTACACCAGCATGTCAAGTGCAGCTACCACGCTAATGAAAATTGAACTTTTGTGCAAACAGAATTTCCGATTTCATTTTTGAAAACTTATTTATACAATTATAAGTAGCAATAAAATGAAATAGTAACCATAAATTGATTAAGCTATTCTTAAAAACTTTTATGTGCAGAATTATTTATATGCAATTACTTGTATTACTATTATGTTGCATGCTGTTTTTTGCAAAAAGGGAGAAAGAACATGACTGATGCCAATAAATTTTTATTATTTTTTGCTTTCATCCCCACATGGCTATCAACACACGACAGCTTTGGAAATGACACACATTAATGATAGTCTGGCTCCAAGCTATCATTTTGCTTTATATACATAACAAACAAAAAAAAAGTTTTTCACAGATGATTCAGTATTTCTCATTCAATTAATTCAGTTCTCACTTTGCAATAAGCTATACATAAAAACTCAAATATCTGCATTAAAAATTATGAAGTAGATATTAAACACTTATTTTCTCGAATAAATTAAAGATTGGATTAAGCAGATTTAATTTGCAATAATAAAAGAAGGTGCTAT
Organism: Stegodyphus mimosarum; assembly: GCA_000611955.2. NCBI lineage: Eukaryota > Metazoa > Arthropoda > Arachnida > Araneae > Eresidae > Stegodyphus > Stegodyphus mimosarum. Next base: position 40,246 of record KK116534.1, on the reverse strand, counting down.
CTTTGTTGTTGTGAAGCTTAGTTTCTCTAGATTGGCAACAAATCCACTATTCTCCAAAGTTTCAAATGTAAACAAATATGGCTGCCATAGGAAAAATGATTAGGCTCAGCCGCTAATTCTACAAATCTTGCATGCAGATTTACTAAAAGCATAAAAACCTTAACCGGAAGATAAGAACAACATAACTCAATCAATTTTAAAGCAAAAAATGCACAATTTACCAACATATATGAATAAAAAAACTGAGCTCAGAGTCGAGTAAGAGCGTGGATATGTATACACATATATTTATATACTTTTGATGCAGCCGATTGCAACCAAAATAGGAGGTGCACATCTACATGTTATAGCAGTCCTATATACAAAATTTCAATGTTCTGAGGCTACTTGTTTTTGAGTTATGTGAGATACATACCTACACACAGACGCCATGAAAAAAATCTCTTCAGAATCCATTATAAAACAGTTTTACAATTTTTTTGGGGAAAAGAGACTTTTAATCTGTCCTTATGTTCACATATCACGCAAAAACATCATTAAATTGCATTCGAAAGTGGTCAAAATGGATATTTTCGTTAAAACATGATACCCGAAAATTTTCGCTATTACAATACTTCCTTACAAGTGCAAAGGATTGTGAAAAATACAAACTTTCCATTTTAGATAAGTCACTCCTCTTGGATAAAGATTTAGCTGTCTTTAAAGTTAATTTTCATTTTATGTGGTTAGCTTATGTAAAGCATTTATTTGTCCACAGTTTTTCAAACAATGAATTACAACTTAAACACACTTTACAGTTGGTTTGTTTACATTCTTCATCAATAGCGGGACATATCATCCCATCAACCGGAAATCTGTTATTTAATTTTCATTACTCAACCTAATTTTTAGTGATATATGTACCCCCTTCTTTTTACATAAAATATTTTGAAGCATTTTTAAGAGTTGTTTGTCTTCAACTATTTTCCATCTCATTTATCCTTCTTTCTCTTCACTATGATTTCCCCTCGCACGAGCATTATTTTCTGTGCAGATTACAATGCTTAAAAGAATAAGAGTCCTATATTTTACAAATCCCGACTAAATAGTTTATAAAGTATACATATAGTTAATTACTTAAGAGCAAATAATTCAAATTTAATTTAAAAATTAGAACACAAGAAACTCAAGCAAAACTCAGAAAATTAATAAATTATAAGAAAACTCTGTAATCCACATAGCTCTTCTCTCAAAGAGCACAGATTTTAGTTAATTATTATTGACATGCACAATTTTCTAAGACTTCCTTTTCTCTTCTCTGCTGCAACTATATACATGCTCCATACACATACAGTTGCTATGGGGTATGTAGTTGCTATATACATGTCATGCTAAAGTGTTTGGAAAGCACTGGTCTAAGCACACAGCACATTACTGTTTTTATATACTTTTTTTACTCTTATTAAAACTAGACAAAGCAATTACTTCTTATTTGTATAAAATTAAGTGGATAGCAGACTGCTTTTCAATAAAATTCAATAAGAAGGAAATATATTTAAAACTTACACACTCCTTCTCCTGTTTTACTAGATGTTTCAAATACTTCTGCATGTACCTCATCAGCATAATCTGTTACATTATGATAATCAATGGCTCTTTGCTTACAACCATTTGCTATTAAATCCTTCTTTGTTCCACACAAGTATATTTTACATTTCTGAAATTAAAAGATAAAGAAAATGTGCTTCACATTTTTTTTAAAAAAAAAAAAAAAAAAACCATTAACAGTCATATGACAAAATTCACTTTTTTCAACACTCGGATAAAATAACCAAAACAAAAAAATTTTTTTGTTTGAAAACTAAAACTAGGATAGAAGTCTTAATAAAACAATACTAATGAAATGCATTTCTGTGCATTAATCTAGTAAGTTGCACAAAACTCAATGAATGACAATTTCTAGCCTCTTTCTTTAACTTTTTAAATTTGAGAAACAAAGTTCTGAAATGAATAAAAAAAATGTATTTAAAATGATAAATTTACCTAGCATCCAAATGCAAACTGCATCAGATACAGAATTTATTTACATAGTTTTCAGACTTATTTTACATTTATGTAAAAACTGTATTCATATCCATGGTTACGGTTTTTAAAACCAAATAAAGATGTACGAGTTTAAAAACTGGACAAACAAACAAAATGAATATACGTTTATTATACAAAAAGTCAATATTTAATTACTCAGGAAAACGTTCCACACTAATGTATTGAAATTTATATTTTAGGGCAACAAATACCAGCTTTCTTCAATGATTACCCTATAAATGGCAAAATTATGTGTATTATGAAATCATACCAAAAGTTCAGTCATAGTTTAACAATTTTTTGGAACTCAGTGCCTATCTTAATTTTAAAAAACGAAAAATTGTGCTAAGGAAAACTGTTAGAACAATATTCAGTGGAGTAATTTCACAGCTGGCTTTGGTACTCAGGGTTTCATCTATAAAACACAAATGACAATCTCAAACACACTTCCAATCTCAACTACACAGAGATTAAAAAAGCAGCAAAAAGAAGTTCATGAAAATGATTTGGTTATATAGAATGGATTGTTAACAATGTATACCAATGGCTGAAGTTCCGGTTACAAACACTTTGCAAGCCTCTTGGCACAAAATTACCTCAAAAATATCAGTGAAACTAATTTTACTAGACTCATAGAGTAACATTTTATGAGTACAGCAATATTTAATCACATACTATTATTACCAGAGCAAAAGTATATTTGATTGCATATTAATAATGAGGTAAGATTTTGGATCAACATTTACCTTTTCAGAGACTCAACAGATTACATGTTTCTGATGGCAATATCAGACATAAACATTAATCCAGTGACATTGTAAGGAATTAAAAGCATTCCTCCTATATGTCATTGGACTGTATTATTAAGTAAATCTACTTGGAAATTCAATGTCCTAATTTGATTTTTGGCAAGGAAATAGCTATTTTTTCCCCCTAATTTCTGCTCACTAAACAGGTGACTTTATAGTAGTGTCTAAACTAGAGTATACACTATAACTAAAGACCAGTTTGATTTGCCCAAATGGGTACTGATTTCCTTCATGTCAGCCTTTAAGTATTTCTCTTCTACATCTAATGGCATACCAGTCAGCAAATCTAATGCACCATTGGAAGGTCTTGAATTTGAATTCCAGGAAGGGTATGATTGGTTTTCCAAGATTATGCTCAAAAGAAGGAGGGAGAAAACACCACTAATGACCATATACTGATTACCAAAATAAAAATAATAATAAAAAAAAACATTAACTTAAGAATAAAACTCAAGGGGAATTTATATTTCCAGTCTGCTGAAGATGACTTTAACAGCCACATATAACAAATACCATTCTGCTAATGTGTCTAGCTACTGTACTAAGAACTACCTTAGTGGCAAGCATGATTTTCACAGAAAGGGACTAAGTATGAAGAAAAATTTTAATACTCTCTAAGATGATGTGCGTAGACAAAGGTGGTAGTCATCTTACGTGGTAAAATTCAGTACTACTGTTTATTAATGTTCTCAGAAACACTGGTCACTTTTGGAAGAAGTTATCTCAGGGTTTATTGTATTTTGAATGTGAAGACTAATGACATAATTTGAAAACTAATGAGTACAATAGTGTTTATTATGTCTGATAAATTTATGAAAATAAGAGAAACAGAAGAAGTCAAAGTGATCACACCATAACAAAATATTTTTTTAATATATGATAGAAATATATGATCATAAAAATAAATAATTAGTTAAAAAAATCATACCAAAAAGAGAACAAGGTTAGAAAAACAGATTAGTTCTTAGTTTCCAAATCGTTAATCATTTTGAAATTTTTTAATACTCCACTTTTGAGCGCATTGTCCTAAACCAGCTTCAGAGGTAACTTACTCCCAAATGATCTCGTGTTAGGACTAGCTTTTCACATTTCTTCCCTCTCTATAATTTAAATATAGGATTAAATATAGGATTAATTAAATATAGGATAATGCATCAATACATTTTATTTCGAATTCCTTCACATATCATAAGGATGCTATCATGAACATGAACGGAAACATAGCGCTTAAGAGTTGAATTAATTGCACTTAATAGAATCACAGGAAAACTAAAATTTTTTATGATCAAGCAACAGTAGTTAACATGTATTATGCTACAGCAAGTACGGGAACAGGTGAGAGTAAGCTAGTCCTTCCTCACGTATAGGCGATGCTATCCGAGCTCCTCCTATTGTGCATGATTCGTTTAATGCTTTTCAATGTTTGGTAAAATATACTTGAAATAGTTAATGCATAATACATTAGGAAATTAGCCTAGTCTCTCAAGTCCACCGATGGGATGCCACTGAGCTACACACATTTAGCAAACTGTGTAAAGCCATAACATCAAGATATTTACTATTTCTAATTTACAGATATCTGTCAAATCATAGAACTATTTCACTTGCATGTGTGATGCGGAAGGTGATGGAAAGGATAGTTCATGCAAGACTAAATTGCTATCTGGGGCATTTTGGTTTACTAAGATGAGAACAGGCTGGATTTCATAGGGGGTCGATTGATAAATTTTCAAGTTGCCCATTTTGTTCAGGTCATGAAGGATGCTGTTGATGCTAGAAAAGTTTTGACAGCTGTTTATGTCACTTTTAGATCAGTATATGGTAGAGTGTAGAAGTTAATTCTTATCTTACAGATCTTGGGTTAGAAATAAAATGTTGAGGTGGATTTTCTCTTTTATTGGTTAGCGTTTCTGCAGAGTTTGTTTTGGAAATTGGAGACTCTTAGTGCTGCTCTTAGAAATTTACAAAACAGGTATAGTACTAATAACATGGCTATTGATCTTGATAAGACTGTTGTTCAGACCTTCTCTCTTGTACATACAAAATTTGAATCTGTTATTTAGTTCTTAAATCATTGTTTAAATATATGACAGATTTACCTATCTTGGGGTTGTGCTTGGCAATAAGATGAACTGTCACAATGAATATATATCTCAAAGATTTACAAAAAAACTGTCTTTCCTTAAATGTTTCGCTTTTTCTCTAAGGGGATATACTCGCTCAGCTCTAAACAATACTTATTGCCGGTCCTTATGTATTGCTGTGTACAAATATTTCTAAGCAGGATTTGAGAAAACTAGAGACTTTGCAGAACCAGGCACTTCGTTTAATTAACGGCATTATTAAGATCACACTGACTGATGCGCTCTTGCTTTTAACAGAGAATAAACCTATTGAAACTCTGTAAATGAGACAGCAGCTATAATACACGAAAAGTTAATAAGAACTGGTTATCCTTTTTGGAGACAATATCGATATAGACCAAGGAATTTAAAGACCCAATTTGGTTTTATTCGGAGGGTTTTGGAACAGCATCCTACCTTCAATCTTGATGGTGAGCTACAAGAACTGGTGCAGCTGGTCAATCCTTATGATTACGAAGCAGAAAATAGGTGCTTGGAACATTATTGCCCCAGCCTATAAAAAAGAATATTCTCCTGAAACCTTGTGCTATATGATGCTGGAGACTCTAAAACAGTGGTCCCCAAACTTATGAAGCTTCTGAACTACCATACCATTTTTAAATCCTACTCTGAGTTACCAACCAAAAGAACTACCAACTCTTCCAAAAAAAAAATCTTACATTTGTTTATTGCCTATTAACTTACATTTCTAGGAAATATGAAATCAATTTAAATTAAACTGTATATAACAAAAAGAAGCTGAATTGTACATAAGAAAGAAACTGAAGTGTAGTTAGTAATAAATAACAGATGTAATAATGGATTTTTCTATTAGAATTATTAACTTCAATGAGATGGATGGAACTCTTTTTTGTCAACAAGTTTTGTAATTTAGTGAACATAGGTAGTGGCTGCCATTCGAATGCATTGTCTAGTGTTCATCCGAATACATATCTCTGAATATATATATATATATATATATATATATCAAAGACTGAGTGTTTCTGTACTTAATTTTAATAAATTTCATATTGGAAAAAGAAATCTCATGCTGATATGTAGAGCTGAACATAGCTTTCACTTTGAGACGAACCTGGGTATTTTTCTTTAAGAACAGGAGGCCAAATATTTTCAGAGCTTGAAAGCGATTGCACAGATAAATCATTTTGAAAATCAATCGGTTCCAACTCCACTGCAGCACTGTCTTCTTGAAAATCAAAATACTCCATGACACAAGTAAAGAACTCTTCACATGAACCTCTATAAAAGGGGACTCGACAAACTGTGCAATAACTGAAATCCTTTTGAAATCTTGGAAGTGTCTGCTGAATTAATTTCTCAAAATCTGAAATAGTGTTGTTTGCTGCTGTAAGGAGGCATTGAAGACCCTTGCTTGTCAAGGGTTCATTTCAAACAAAGTGCTTGTATTTATATTAGATGATATTTTTTCCCTTACAGTTCCAGCTTTTTTGCAAATGAAGCGGCATCTGTAATTGTTCCACCAACAATCCTTACCTTGAAGCTGGAAGTTAATGATATTTAACGTTTCAGTGATGTTAGTGAGAAAAGCGAAATCCTACAGCCAAACTGGATCTTCTACTTTAAGGAAGGATTCGCCTCACTCTTTCAAAAATTCTATTAAGGAAGCAACTCTTGAAAATGTAAAACTCTGCCACAACTCAACCAATGAACTTTTGGATGAAGCACTAGATCACCATAGTGGTAATCTTAGTTCATTGGTCAGTGTTCTGAACAAATGTTTCTGAATTGCATGTGCTCTAATTTTGTTCACTATTTTTAAGACTGTTTTCATTACATAGTTCATGCTTAAAAACTTTCCACACAGTGACTCCTGGTACATTACACAATGGTAAGACTAAAATTTCAGAAAGCTGCTGTCTTTATGATACAAGGTTATGAATTCCTTCTCTCTGCCAACCATCGCAGGAGCTCCATCAGTTGCTAACCTATTTACAGGAATATTTTCACAGTCGATAAGATCTTTAACTCCTACAAATATGTCCTATTTGTTCTGTTCATGGTATAATCTTTATCAGCTCCTCTCTAATTTCAAAATTATCAAAAAACAGCCTTGAAACACAACCGAGCTGTATCAACTATATCAGTCGATTTGTCTTTTGCTGGGAGAAACAGCTGCATCAACTGAAGTCAGTTTCAAGTTGTAAGGTAACGTCAGAACTCATAACCTTAGCCTTTCTCATTACTATATTTGCAGAAAGCTACACAGGTTTAATAGCAGACATACCTCCGTTTTATTTTTGAAACTATGAAATAATGCATCTACAGCTTCTAAAAATGCAGTTTTGATTATTTAACTGTGTTCGTATAGTTTCTAATTCTGTGCAATAATATTTGAAATTTGGAATGATGCCTCAGTTGCTGCTTCATTCTTGTTTAATGGTTTTAAAAAAGTTCATTGTTGAGCATCAAGTTCAGATTTTAGTTGCCTTACCTTTTCTTTTTTACCTCGGTGAATGGTTTTGAAATTACGTTCAGTGTTTCCTTTCTTCCCAACTGATACACTTGCATAGCACAGTAAGCACACACATTTGTCATTTACCTGGGTAAAGAAGTAACCGGTTTCCCATTCCGAATGAAAGTGATAAGTTTTTTTTTAATTTTTGCTTGAAAATGCCATCATTAAAACAGACCTAGCTTAGTACCAATGTGTAAATCAAACTATCTAAGTTAGTGAATGCCTAATATACACACGAAAGCATTATGTGCACAATCTCATTCGTATACAATCAACTATGAGATGAGACTGACAGTGGCAGTTGCACAGGAGAAAAAAGCAGTTATTGTCATCAGTGCCCCCCCCCACTGTCATCAACAGCAGCTCAGAGGAGCAACGAAGGTTAGCTAACCACAACATTAACAAGAGTTACTAACAGCTTACAATGGACGGTTTGGAAATCACCATTCTAAAACTTCCAATACCCGTGATCTGACTAGAGAATATATCGATGGGTTATGTTCAATCAACTCATCAAATGTCGGTGTGGGAGTATTTCATGAATTATTCATGTTTTATATTCCTATCGGACATATTGGAACTGCTTTTGATGATGAGATAGCTAATATTAAACTAGGTTTACAAATTTTGATTAAAAATTTGACTTTTGCCAAGATACTGATATTGTATGACTCGACACCAACTATTCAGGCTACTGCTTCTGATACTGCGGCTACATTTTTAGATGTATTACAATGTAGAAATTATCTGCAACAGCTTAAGATGAAAAAGATCTATGTTACCCTCCAATGTATCCCAGCACACTGCAGTATTAGATGGTAACAAAAAAGCTGATTTATTAGCTAAGACGATTCAGAGTGAGATTCAAATGCTAAATGTATTATTAAATACACCTCTGCCTTCATCTGTCATCAAGACTTAGTTTGTAGAAATTCTACAGAGATGGTTGAGAAATATTCACGACAATATTCCTGACTAGCTTCATTCTACAGCTGTGGTGGCCTTGCAACTTACTACTGGATTGGCCTTGCAACTTACTACCGGATATGATTGCTTGGTGGCGCACCTATTTTGCATTGGTATCCTGCAAAGCCCAATCTGCCTGCTGTGAAGCAATGGTATTATGGACAGAGACCACCTTATGTGAGACACAGTGATATTGGTTTACGAGACTGTACACGGGTCAATGACTTTC
>KK116534.1:4619-31539 GCA_000611955.2 Stegodyphus mimosarum | reverse complement strand
CCTACCATATTCTTTTCTGTTTATAATCTCATATTATGCATTTTATACATTCTTATATATGGCAAGTACCTTGCCAATGGAAATTTTAAAAAAAATCACAAAAAAATAACCTGTTTACTTCTTAGTATGACCTGAACCATAGCTAGGGTTTTCAGCATCCAGGGACAGCTGAAGATTTTGCACGCCCTCCTGTTTGCCAAGAATAGAAAATATTTCATTTTAAAATTTCATAACATCAATTTGGCTCTCCTCCTTTGGTTGTTGTGCCTGGGGACAGATGTCCTCCCTTGCACCCTGTGCCATTGAGTATGCTAATCCCTATGCTAGTGATACATCCAGCACAGCATTTGTTTCCATACACTTTAATCAGTAATCTGAATGATATATTTATAACAAGAAACTAAAACAAATTTTAGATTGCAAAATCACTTTTGAAACTACTGACTTGTAGACCTTTTAGGTGTTGTATATAACAGTTTGAGGCACTGATCTAGCATGCAGATCCCACCTTTCCATTTTATACATTAATAAATACTCATCAAAAATTAGAATAATTTAGTCATTTAAAATGGAAGTTTAATTGTTTGGTAATACATAAATCTACCATCTATACAGATAACATTTACTATTTCTTGTCATTGTCTCAGGTAATGAAATAAAATCTGAAACTTTTAATGCAAAATTCCATACTTCTTCAACTTGTGTCAACTCTGATATCCAAAATTTGGCTTTTTCAAAACTTTCTGCATCAGTTAAATCATAACATACAACTGCTGCATGAGAGCTTCGATAATATATTCTGCTAATTGACTGATATCTCTCACTGCCAGCAGTATCCTAAATAAAAGTGTTTTAATTAGTAGTGCTTAATACATACATAAAACATGTAATGCATAAAAAGTTATTAAATTCCGATACCACTCGATTTTTTAAGATATTTTTTGGGAATATTGATAACAGAACAAATTTGTTGCACTGATTCTTCCCAATGGACTCTTGAAATTTCTAAAAAAAATAGAAATTACAGAATGCAATCCAATATTGGGAATATCGATGCAAACATTAACATGATTATATGTTCCATTGATTAACCACTCAGTTTTAAAACAAAATTTAGATTTTCTGCATAGGCAATTACTAAATGATCAAAATCTAAAATATAAATTAATACTTTTGTGCACTTCACAAATGCTTAAAGACTGTTTTATAAAAATGCTGCTTTTCAAAATTAAAGCGTTATTAAGAAAGCGATGCTGATGTGATAATTAAAGCCCAATTGTTAAAGTATTTATTTGTGTTAATTACAGGCTACTGGAAAAAAAAATAACCTACTGCTGTGTAAGTACAAGAAAGCATAATATGCAAATAAGGCAGGGGTCGATAACCTGCGGCTCGTAAGCCACATACGGCTCTTTAGATGTGAAGCTGCAGTTCTTTAGTTCCATACACAAATATTATTTATTTAACCAAGAAAAAAATTAAATCGTTCTGAATTGATCAACAATGACAAGACACTGACTGATTCTATCTCTCAGCCACTTGCACTCTCTTTTCACTGCACCCCTCCCCTGTGACACGCGTCGTCAGTTCGTCGGGAGCTCTCGAATGACGCCGTTGTCGGATGTTTCTATATAGGTTTTAATTTGCTTTTGGGCCGTCTTCACCAGTGCTTAGGCTGTGACGTATAGTTTGTTGTGTCAAGTAAAAGAGTTAGAAGCGAATTATCTTCCCAAAGTTATGTATGTACATATATATACAGGGTTGTCACTCAAACAGGAGAATGAAATTCCCTGACTTTTCCAGGTTTTCCAGGTGTGTTTTTAGAAAATTCCAGTCTATCCGCGTAATGCTCTTTGGCTGTGCTAAGAGGCAAATTAATTATGGTACCACTTGAAAACACAAAAATTTGCCAATTAGATATGACTTTTATATTATCCTCAAAGATTACTATTATAACTATAGTAGGAGTTGTTTTCTCCACTCAAGAATTGAGATCAGAATCTGCTCAATGTGGATAAAAAATGTCTTTTTTTTTCCCCTGACATTTTGCAGCTAAACGAAAGAAAGAAATCTATTTAATGTTATTTTTATATATTGATGTTATGTCATCATACTGCTAGAATTAGTTTCAGGATTATGCCAGAGAAAATTTCCTGAAATTTGAAAGTATTATTTACTAATGATAAATAAATTTAAGGGGAAGAAGCAACATTAAATGATATAAATAACATTAAAATAATTAAAAAACTGAATTACAATAATCAACGATATTTTGGCGAATATAGTTATATTAAATGGTTAACCTAGATGACTGATTACTATTTTCCTATTTTACTGCAAAATGACAAATAAGGCATTTCTTAAAAAGAAAAAAAAAGTATTTAAAAGATTTTGTGGTAAAATCCTACTATACGCTATGGTCTTAGCATGATTTTGAAAATTGCCGCCAACACCGAAATAGCCTGTTTGCTGCTCATCATAATGTCGCTAAATCCCGTGTGTACCGTACACGGAGGCTATTCTAACCTCCATGGTACCGCTATACTAGGATTAAACCGATTTTGTTTGATACCAGAATGCGTATTTTCTTTAGTTCAACATGCAATGCACATGCACATGTGAGTATTTTGATTCTCGAGGTTACCGAGAACCAAAGTTACTGGAAACTTGCTTTGCCTTTCTAAAAGACAATCTGTTTGGAGCTGCAAGAATTGGCTCTTTGCCAGCTGCCAGAAGAGTGACGCTAACGCGCGCCAAAGAAGTGATCGGCGTCTAATGTTGGCGCAAAACTCGCTTTTTTGGGGGATCGCTGTATGAAATTCCCTGACCTTTCCAGATTTAGACTAAAATAGTTGAATTCCCTGACTTTTTTGGTCCATTTTTGAATTCCCTGACTTTTTCCGGTTTTGCAGGTAGCGTGGCAACCCTGTATATAATAATAATAATAAAAAAATGAAGTAAAGGTAGCTAACATCGCTGTATGAAATTCCCTGACTTTTCCAGATTTAGACTAAAATACACAGTCCAGTCACATTAATGTGACCATCTGTCAAAAGCCAGAATAACCACCTTTCGCAGAGCGGACTGCTGCGAGACGTGCAGGAAGAGAGTCACATAGGTCCCTGAAGGTGTTCTCTGGGATGTTGAGCCATGCCGACTCTAATGCCGTGGCCAGCTGCGCTAGATTACGCGGTTGAGGATCCATGGCGCGAACAACTCGATCGAGATGGTCCCACAGATGCTCGATTGGGTTTAAGTCAGGTGAGTTTGCTGGCCAGGGGAGGACGGTAAACTCATCCTGGTGCTCTTCGAACCACGCACGTACACTGGCAGCTGTATGGCACCTCGCATTGTCCTGCTGGAAGATGCCATCATCCTGAGGAAAAACAATGCGCATGTAGGGGTGAACATGGTCCGCAAGGACAGATGCGTACTTGTATTGATCCATTGTGCCTTCCACAATGATCAGTGAACCTAGAGAATGCCAGGAAAACATTCCCCAGACCATAATGCTCCCGCCTCCAGCTTGGACCGTTCCGGCAATGGTTGCAGGGTGGTTCCTTTCAGAGGTTTCACGCCTTATACGCCAACGTCCATCTGTCCGATGGAGCATAAAACGCGATTCATCCGAAAACGCAACCTGTCGCCACTCAGTGGACGTCCAGCTGCTGTACTGGCGTGCAAATTCTAGCCTTCGCCGTCGATGAACAGCAGTCAGCATAGGTGCACGAACCAGGCGTCTGCTTCGGAGGCCCAGACGCAGCAATGTTCGCTGAATAGTACTTTGGGAGACACTTTTGGTAGCCCCTTGGTTCATTTTGGTGGTCAGTTGCTCAACGGTAGCCCGTCTATCTGCCCGAACGCATCTCCGCAACCGTCGTTCGCCTCTGTCATCTATGGCCCGTGGTGCACCACATTTGCCACGTCGCTGATTTTGGACAGTCCCATTTTGCCATGCACGGTACACTTTTACCACGGCGGCACGCGAACAGTTCACAAACTCAGCCGTTTCGGAAATGCTTCCACCCTTGGCCCGAAAGCCAATGATCATGCCCTTTTGGAAGTCGGATAAATCGCTTCGTTTCTGCATAATGCCAACGATTGAAATGTTTTCCGAAGCCCTCACACACCCTTTATATACGCTCAACTGCACTGTGCTGCCACCTGCCTTCTGTGATTGGTTATTTAACTCTGACATGGAAAGTACGTGGTGGTCACATTAATGTGACTGGACTGTGTAGTTGAATTCCCTGACTTTTTTGGTCCATTTTCGAATTCCCTGACTTTTTCCGGTTTTCCAGGTAGCGTGGCAACACTGTATATAATAATAAAAAAAATGAAGTAAAGGTAGCTAACATAATACGTATTATATTTTTAAAATACGTATTTCTTTGAAGTCAATAAGAATTGTCAAAAAAGAAACAAAATATACTAATGGATATTACTGCAAAAGTGTTTTTATTAAAATATACATTTAATAAATTCCCTATTTTATAATTTATCTATTTTACAGCTTTTATTATTTAAAAATTAGCGTTAAAATAATAATTATACGTGTAAGTACCTATAAATCGTTATTTAATAAACCTATTTTTGAACTCTGAGGATTAAAGTAGGTAGGTATTTGCAGGTTTAGATTGTTTATATGTTGGCAATTTTCATTGATTTCGGCATAGCTGGGCATAACACCTTTACTCGTAAACTAAGTATCTAATATTTTCCAAAATAAAATTAATAAATAAATAAAAAATGTGCAGACTGCACTGTGATAAACACGTTCTGACAAGTCTGTTTGTGCCAGTCGGAGATCACCGCACATGGGAGGCACATGGTTAACTGTTTAGATCAAGATCATCTAAATGCAACTGCAGCACCTAAAGTTCTTATTTTTCACTTGCTGGTGTAAGAAACCATTATGTAATTACTAGACAGGAAGCTTGGAATCTCTCAGCAGCCACTAATACATGGGAAAAAAAAAACTAAACAATATTACTTGAGGATACAGAAATTCGTTGACATATCTCAGAATGGCTATCAAATTTTCACATTAGTTATGAAATTCAGTATAGTCATTTCTACCCAAGCAAGTAAACTGACACCATGTGAACACTGCTTTTCTTGGATATACTATAAAAGGGGACAAGTTTCACAGTCTTCTTACATGAAAGTATGTCTAGAATGAAAATTTAAACTGAATCCGGACTCATCTGGGCTCATCAAATTTCAAACCCAGTTATCTCCACTTTATTGACTATCATACCAAAGAGGTCAAAATTTTAAATGTTTTCTAAAGACAAGAAAATAGGACGCAAAGCAGTGATCTTTTGTCACATCTGCTTAATTAAATAATCAGATACTAGTGGCTGTTCAGAGATCTTAAGGTGAATGTCTAACAGCTGTGTAACTGTTTCTTTATATCATTAACAAAAAATAATAGTCTTTAGATACTCCAATTACTCTGAAAACTGACCACCAAGATAACTTTTCCCATGCTTAAAATGCAGCTCCAGATTTCTGAGATTACAAATATATATTATGGAATATAATCAACCTGCTGCAAGCAAATGAAACTTACTTAACCCAGACTGAGTCTACAGAATACTCTTACATCTAGCTTTCATTTAATTGATATCATTCGGGTATAATGAACAACATTTCGCCACTTTCAATCTTACAACTTTGCATTTAACATTTCAATTGGCACAGTTGCTTAGAAAACATGTTCTCCATTTTCTTAATTACAGAAAAATATCATGCATACAACCATGCTGATTGAAAGGTTGTCAAGACATGCAAACAGTGCTGAATGCACTTCCTATGGTGATTTTCTCATATTTTTCTTATTCCCATATTCTCTCCTCAAATGTCAATTCGCACAGCAGATGGATTTTGTATCCAGTAGCATATAATTATCATAAAAAATTATACTCAGCGAAATTTTTAAGTCTTCACATTTATAGTTTTTACCCAAACACCAGTGTAGTAATTAAAATTTTTTAAAAAATGACATTCACCAAAATCTTAAATTATTATTATCTTTTATAAGAAATGAATTGAATATCAAACATAAACCTATTTCTTGGAGCAATTTCATTACCTACAGATACATTGATTCAAATAAATTATTAATGAAATAAAGTAATCTTTTCCTTAGCCAGGTTCAAATATTGCCAACAATATTTCATATTGGCAATATGGGAAAAAAAATCCTGAGTCAAAAATGACACCATACCAACCCTAACTGAAGAACTGAAATGCCTAAGCTTTCTTCTATTATGTTTCAACCTCCTATTTCAGCATTTTCAAAATTATCACAAAATTTAGTCTCACAGGATACTAGCTATGTAGAGAATGACCACCTGCTCGACTGGAAAATTTGTCTACAGAATTAAAATGTGTTTTAAAATAAAATGCAGCATTACTACTTCAAATCAAAACTAATTCAGGTTGGAAATTTCGTTGGCTGTCTCTTCAATATTTAGAAATAAAAGAAAAAAAAATGCTCTATAATGATTAACAGTGATTAAACCAAGAGATTAAAGATATAGCCTTTTTAGTGCTCCCAGTGTGTCTGCTAGAAATTTATTTTTACTCCCACTTTTGCTATCTGCATTATGTTGGTCAATGAAGGACTCAAAATCATGATTAATTATGTTCAAACAAAATCGATAAAACTTCAATTAATTTTACATCAAGTGCTTCTAATAAAATTTTTACCATTATGTTGTTTTGGGGACAAAAAAAATCTGTTCAAAAAATAAAAACATCATAATTTGAAATATTTTTGAATGAATAGATTCTGAGTACATTTATGTTGTTAGATTGTAACAGTGTACATTGAAAATTTTTCATGATCACGAAATAAGCATTTATTAATTAGCACAATGCAAAAGTTTACAAGAAAGAAAATTGGTAATAATGCTAGTTTGAAATTCGAATATGTCATGCTGCTTTTATGAAAATGACAGATAAAAATTTTAAGATTTTAGAAAGTTAAATAATAACATTGAATTATTCACTATTTCAAGTTCAATGGAATATTAGAATTTGCTGTGAATATATTTTGATTTTAATACATATGTATATATATAAACTTGGTAAATACAAATGGTTTTGCTAATGGATAAAAAGTGATAATTCTCTGTGTCAAGATCCGAAAGAATAGCAAAAAGAAAATTCTAGACTTGAATTAAGGAGTGAAAAAGATTGCTAAGGATTCTAATGAAGGGGAAAAGGCCTCATCTACAATGGCAAATTTAATATTTACGGCAACACCATCTAGAGATATAAGTGAAAGTCTTCAACCCCATTCAATGCCTCATTTCTTAAAATTACAACCTAAAAAGCAAGCAATGCGGTGCTTTCACTGCCTTCGATATGGACATTTGAAATACCTTTGTTTTAATGCAACCAGAAGCATGAAATGCTCTCTTGGACATTACACCTATCAATGTAAAATGGAGAAAGAAGACTTTAAGTCACGTCATATCGCAGATGCAAAGAATATGAAAATCGGATCACAGACTTTCAATGAACTTCGAAGATCCATTTGAAGAAATTTCCCACGTCAACAGAAAATCCAAAATGCTGAAGATTTCCCAACCTTAAAAGAGAGAAATACTACAGAAAATGTAGCCCAAACAATGAGAAAAGACAGAAGAAATTCAGTGATCTACTTTGAAAAGATAACCCACCCCCAAATTGAAGAAAAAAATAAATGAGAAAAGACAGAAGAAATTCAGTGATCTACTTTGAAAAGATAACCCACCCCCAAATTGACGAAAAAAATAAACTTGGAATGTTTTCTACCATAAAAAATGCTTATAAGTCTAGCAAGCGAATTAAAAATACGAAATCACCAGAAAAGAAAACTGAATTCTGCTTTAAAATACTAAACATTCCCAAAAAACTCATGGAATGATACTCATCTTTTGAGCAGCATTAGCCCTTTTTGAGGACTTTCAGCAAGTGCAATTATGGCCAAGCAGGTAAGATCTCACCTTATCTTAAAACTTGCGTTCACAGATTCTATACCCATCACTTCTTAAAAAATTCTTTTTCAAATTTATGTCTCTATTAACTCTTTGCCTACAGGCAAATTAGTAGTCTCTTTTTACCTTACCATCCTATTTTCTACAAAATGTTTTTATTAAACTTTTATTTAAGTACCCAACAATCTTTTTAATTTTTAAAATCAAAACAAGTCAAAAAACTGCACTCTGTGCTCAATAATACTTTACGTTCTTAAATTCTATCTTAAAAATTTAATTCTAAAATCAACCTTAATGTAGTTTACTTATTTAATTATGTTCCTAAATTGAATGGAACAAAATTTCTACCATCTTAGTGTATCACTAGATGGCAGCACATGCTTGTACCCCCCCTCCAATTTCTCTTTAAATTTGAGATATGCTTTGATGATTATTTTCTTTATTACCACCCAAAGGCTTCAGGGCACCTATATAATTACATGTAAAAAGCCTAGAAGTCATATGTCTATCCTACCATAAATTAGCAGTAATGGTTACTTCATGTGTGTGTGCATATGCATACAAATATGAAAGGATCGAGCTCGTAAAAAATTATCCTTGCTTGGTTAAAACCGGTCTATGGAATTCAACAGCAATATCCAGTACCAAGAGAAAAAAAAAATTCCTATCATTGTACAGTTGTGGCTTTTAATAAATTTTAATTAATTTTAGCAATGAATCATGCAGTCTACCAGAGCTTAAAAAAAAAAATCAAGCACAGTGTTTATAAAGCGAAAGTGATTTCACAATGCTCAAAAGTGCTTGTCAAAGGTCACTTGACTGTATGTTTATTATATTGCTTTGTTTGGCTTTTATGAAAATAAATTAGTCAAGTTCTTTTTCACTGGTGCAGGAGTGAAAATTGTGCTTCAAGTGTGTGCTAAAAAAGTACTCTCATTTCTGCTTTCCATAACTGAATTTACATTACAAACTGATATTTTTCTTACTAAATTAGATTTTAAAAATGTAACACTACTGTATGAAAAAACATAATTTTATGATATTAGAAATCCGAATTGAGATAATTTGATTTAGTAAAGTTAAGTCTATTTTAAGATTTTCAAAATTATTTTTAGAGAAGGTAAATAAGGTAAATAATTATATTTTTGAGATTTTATTTTTATATAATTTTTTGAAAAAAAAAATGCACCCAGAAGAAATTGAGCCACAACTACAAAATTGGGCATGCAAATGTGTCTGGGGACTTGTGTAAATCATTAAACTTGCAGCACCAATTAGCATTGTGGAGTAATTCAACGCACGACTAAAGCACACAGCTAGTAAAATGCATAATTGCAGGTGCGTCAAGTGACAAGCATTTACAGCCATGCTGATGGCTTGGATACATGACACTATAATGAAAGATGCCTTTAACATGTACTCGATGGCATTACAGATGGTGGTAATACTTTGAGAGGGATTGCATCATAGGGCTAAAAGAGGCTTGTTCGTCAAACAGGTAGGTCAACCAGCACATTGGTTCGAAGTGATATAGTTGTTGTCCCTTGTTAGAACCAGTGGCTCAGTGAAGGCATAGTCAACCACTGTAGTGGCTTGAGACATCCCCAGGCCACCAATGCGCAAAATTATCATGCAATTAGAACAGCTGCCACAGCCACACCAACTTTTTGGCTGTCATCGATTTACAACCATTTGCCAATTCGGAAGGATCCCACGATATCCAGGAACACCTTTGCAGAACACTAGGTGAAATTGGGCTCAGATCTTCACATCCATTAACTCTAGAATGCTACCCATTTGTCTCCTGGATGAAGCCCATAACAAATAATCTTGCCCTGCCTTCTCTGAAGCAGGAATCGGGATGTGCGACTCTGTACCTTTATATGATCTTGGCTGCTATAGATCAGGACATTCCTTCTTACCGAAATATTTCTGCACGTAGCATTTTTAGAACAATATTCATCTCGCTGACGAACAGTTAGCTGTAATGTTTCTTTCAGAATCTTTCATTTCTGTGCTGCTTTGAAGATGTTAAAGAGTTTTGCAGAGAAAATGTTTGGGGGTAGACCTGAGGCTACACGAGAGTGATAAAAATATTCTATTTCTTGGGATGAATCGGAGAAAGATGATTTTGCTGAGGTTGAAAATCACGAATTCGCCGATAGCGACAAAGATGAAAATGAGGAATTGTCATCTGACAATAAAGAAACAATGCATGAAAAACAAACCCAGGAAGGTGAAAATATTAATTTCAAAATAAAAATAATAAAAATTCACTTTTAAAAAGAAAATGCTAAAAAAGTTGAGAAATTTAATTTTAAATATGTAGTTAAAAAAGAAAATGCTTAAAAAGTTGAAAAATTATGAAATTTTTTTAGTCATGAAAAATCTATTACATACCCCGATAAAATTCAGCTCAATGGTAAAGATAAGTGGTCATCTGTTCCTAAATCAAGCAACACAAATGCAGTATCTCACAATATTATTCAATGTATTAAAGAACCAAAGGACTGAGCCATAAAAGGGACTGCAGACACACTGAATCAGATAAGCAACAATATGTCATGTAGTAGAAAACTCGCTAAAGGAAACTCTTGAAATTAAATTTGAAAATTCAATCTCCTGAAAAATCTGGCAATAAAAAAAGAAAATTTGTTCATTTTGCCTGTACAATTTGTAAACAATGACTCCCAACTTTTATCAAACATATTCCAGAGTAATGTGCCGAGAACAACATGCTAGTATGTGTAAAGAATATGTGTTTGAGAATAAATAAATATATACTTTCTTGCTAACTTGAAGTTTCAGAGATCTGAAATAGTCTGTGGGTAATATGCTTTTATTTTAATTAACTTTTAAAATAGGTTTTAAACACATTTACGCAGAATTCGTGTCGGAGACGAATGGTTACTATTCCTGTAAGTTTTACAAAGGGTAGCATTCTAAGGTTATAAGACACTTGCTATTACACTCCCCCATAAGCAGTGTTCTCAAGTGTGGTGCCACTCTCACTAAAGTTGGACAGTGTCTGATTGGAGAAATGTGATCTTCAGTGACAAATCTCGCTTTTCTCTCAATGTTGATGACCGCCACATACATGTCTGGAGATGGAGAGGTCAGCGGTCCAATGTACCATTTGTTACCAAGCAGCATACAGCAAGAACACAGGTGTGATAGCTTGGAGAGTGATCAGCTGGGACAGCCATTCACTGTAAGTCATGCTGCAGGTATTCTAACTGTTCGTAGTTACTGACTGCCAATGCTAGCAGATCATCCAGGGTATGTTTTCCAGCAGGACAACGCTTGGCTACATGCCTCGCGACTTTCCCAACAATGTCTTCAACATGTTAATGTCCTCGGCTGGCCTGCCAGGTTTCCAAATCTGTAACGAACATCTTTGGGATATGTTGGACAAGCAAATTCAGCCATCAACAAATACATCTCAACTTGTTGGTTGCTCTATTTGTGGCACAATCTACTGCAGAGGAGCATTGACAACTTAATAGACTGCATACCCAACAAAGTATCAGCTTGTATAGCTGGCAGAGGTTACTTTACCACCTACTATTTTTCACATTCTTTGCACTGCTACTCATAAATTAAACCGTTTCTTTTTTCCACTCCAGCTTTTGAGCATTTGTTTACCTACTGGAATACTACATTACTGCTGAGTTTCATAGTTGTAGCTCAAGTCTTAAGGGGTGCATATACTTTTTTTTTGCAACAGTGTGTGTGTGTGTGTGTGTGTGTGTACATATAAATACACACACATACACAAAGCGAGAGAATAATCTATCCTATTTAACCCATCTCAGGCAAGACACTGATTACTATCAATAAACTGAGATCAAAATGTTTTCTTGCAACTTTAGTGGTTTTGGCTTAGGTTCTACACTTAGTAATTATGCTTTTTTAGTATTTCAGAAATGATAACTTTAATCACATGAGTAACTGCTTATTCTAGTTGCATAACAGAATTTGCGACTTCAGATTAAACTAAGATTATAAACAAATCTGGGTTCCCCTAATAATGCTAAGAAAATCTGCCTTTGTGATGATTAATTCCATCCTGCATGAATCAATACTGACAAATCACAGATACAACAATCATATCACTAATTGAGTTTGACAGCAAATTCCTTCGCTGCCATCTTGAAATTCATATCAAAAAAATTTTTAACTAAGAAATGTGATCCTATAATAATATCCCAGCAGATAAACTCTTATAATATGGCAATCCTATAAGCATATTAATAAAAATAATTCAGTAATAAAACACATTTTATAATACCATTTGTAATACCTATTAATTCTTGTGGCTAAATTATTCCTATATATAAAGAAATAATTTTTTGCTTACAACAACAACAACAAAAGGGGGGTTAAAAATGAGGTAAAATGTGCTACATGCAACACATAAAAGTCATACCCACAAACCTAATGTAAGCACATCACCACTAACTTCTATTTTCTTAGCACCAAAAGCAGCTCCAATTGTCTATAAACATTTAAAATAAATATAAATATGGAAAACAAAATGAACATATTTAACAATTTTAATGTGATAACAGAGAAGAATAAAATTTTTACAAAAATAATGAATCTCATTGCCAAATTTAATATTTAAAAAAACTTAAACCAGCAAAATTTATAAGATCAATAAACCATTATGTACTTAGAATGGAAATCATAATCAAATTATCCGAATGATGGACCATTCCTATGAAAAATAAATAAATTAATAAATAAATAAACATTCAGAGAGAAAGGTATCTTTGTGATCACATTTAAATTAATTTTTCACTTACATGATGCCTGCCTAGCACTATGCTGAATTTCCTCAGATAAGCTATGATACACATTTACTCATATTTTTATAATTGATTCATTTAATAACATTTGAAACAAATTGAACATTCAAAGCACAACAAATATTTGGAACGTTCAAGACAAAATAAGAAGTATGATCAGAATTCAGAGACAACAAATATATCAGCTTTGAAATATGATGCTCTCATTTGATCTAGTCATTATTTTATTTTGTTTAAGAAATTGTGGCAGCTAGGAAGTCACATAGAATTCTGGAAGACCATGAATTCTGACCAGTTACCGACCAGTGATATAAAAAGATAAGAAAATTCAGCAAGTTGCTGCTATTAAATAAGCCAGGGGTTCTTAACAGGATTGATGAAATTTTAAAGGGGGTCAATGATGATCAAGGAGTCAACTGAAGGTCAAGAGTCAAATATGCACGGACAATTGATTAGCATGCTAATCCCACTGATTACAAAATTATTAATATTGTAAGATGACTTGTTTTATTGATATAAAGCAATATCATGTGGTAAGGAAGAGACCCTATAAAATAAATATAAAGGAGAAAATGCACAAAAATTTAACATATTTTTAAAATCAACAACACTTTTTTAAAATACATTATTTTTTTATGAAAAATGTGCAATAAAAAAGATAAAATGCAGGAACACAAGAAAAAAACAAAAATAAAAATGAAGAACACAGAGCTTCCTCGGATGATACATTGTTATAGACAAGCCACTCCTAAAATTTAAACGATTTTAATTTCCGTTCCAAGACACTAAATATTTAAATATGCTAGTATGACTCAACCACTGAACTCCCAATATATTTGATCTTGATATTATGATGCAAGAAGAACTGATAGAATTAAAGGGAATATTTAAACACAAGTCTTATTTATAACACATGTATGCTTAAGTTTCGGGAAAAGACATTCAAGAAAAATATTTCCAAACAAAAGTTGTTACAAAACAATATTACTGACTCTTCCCTCTTTTAATCTCAAAGAGGCAGGTTTTGAACAAGCGAATAATTTATTATGGAAAAAAAGTAACAGGTTGAATACCTTTTAACAAAGTGGTTTAAAAATTAAGTGATTTTATTCCAAATATTAAAAAAAATTGTATCAATACATCATGCATAGCCATCAAATTAATTAAAATAAAACTTTCATGGAATCAGAATCTTTTGTTTCTGAAAACTTGTTTACATTTTAAAATCAAAAATAAAAATAATAATACTAAAGATAATAAAACATAAATCTAATAAATCATCTTTTTCAAAACATTGTTCATTTATGATTATAATGTACGCTGTATACAGAGGGTGTTCACACACTTTTGTAATGATTTTGATTTTCTCCATGAATTTAAATATGAATTTTAAAATACAAATGTGACTGGCATCTAATTGGAATAAGGTTTAATTATCGCCTGCAACATTAAAAATGTTTTTTTCTTTTAAATGTCGCTGAAAAGTAAGCAATGGATTGAAGGCTATATTTTTGCACTGTCTAAAGAGAAATACTCTTATTCAGTTATAAAAGAAAGATGTGAAAAGCATGATTTTAATATTTCTACACATAAAATAAGTGACATAATTACTATGAAAGAAAAGAAACATCAAAGTTTACATCTGACTGGGAAAAAGGCAAAAAATGCATACCCTACAAAGGTATGCATGAGCTCTTATTAAATCTAAAGTCGCATCTCATGCTTTAAAGGAAAATCCAGCCCCCAAAGGGCTACTGCAAAATCTTTAAATAGCTTTGTAGAAACTGTGAACAAAATTATAAAATCTGATTTACAGATAATCAAAACACACACACACAAAAAAAAAGCGTTACGTTCATCACCTAATGCCGAAACATGTTTCTTAGTGTAACACTGTGCAGATTGCTGTATGAAAATTATTTGGCAGGTGTAAAATGGAAATATATAGTTACAATTGCTGAGGGTTGGATATACTGATACAATAAAAAAAGATCGATTTATTACTTAAAAAACAGGAGAAGAAGACTTAATATGCTGGTTCAGAGAATACAAGGACAGTTTTTCTAAAGGTTTTATGGTTATTGCTAGGTTCTCTTATAACGGAAAACTCAAAATAAGGAAAGTAGGGAAAAATGTCAAAATTAATATGGATTATTATCAGAAATATGATTAACACGTATTTTTAAAGAAGAAATTCCATCTCTTTATCCAATCAATTTTCACACTTAAGTCCCATCAGGATAAGCTCCAAGCCATACCTCTAAATTAACTCCTCTATTTCTTGAAAAAATTAGAAATGAAACAGGAATTGAAGCTATTCCCTTTAAATGCATTCCACCCAAGTTCCCTGATATGTCTCTTATGGATTACTGTGCATTTGGACTTTTAAAATAAGCTCTTTATAAGCGACATCCCAACACATTGGATGGACTATGGAAGATTGTGAAGGGGGGTGGAATAAAATCAATCTTGATGTTTTAACAAAAGGACTTTCATTTTGAAAATCAAGACGTAATACGGTAGATCAACAAAAGGGCTATCAGATTGAATATATTAGAAAATACAGTTCTAAGGTTTGTTTGTATATAAATCTTTGCAAAATCGTTACAAAAATGTGTGAACAACCCTCTGTGTTACAGAGAAAAATGCAAAGGGTCAATGAGGAAAACCATTCTTTTAAAAAAGGTCAATGGAAGAAAAGGTTGGGAAACAGGCAAGAAAGATACAAAAAATTACTACTGTGACAAGAACTGCATTTCAACTCTTGATGCAGGATTTGAATATACACCATATCCTCCAACACCTCATCCTTAACACACTGATGGGAAAATCATCTGATATATGGATGAAAATATTTCATAAACTCAAAGTAACTGCTGGCAAAGACCATCAGTTATTTAGTAAAATCAAAAGATGATGAAAAGTAGCACTCCTTTTTTGACCCACACAACAACCAAGCATCAGCTAAATGGAAGTTTACAAGTTTTCCAAGTAGAAATACATCAAAAAGTGCAACAAAGGCAAGGTCATGCAAAAAGTGTTTTTTGAAGTAAAGGGGCTAATCTAGTCTTGGGACTGATAAGTCATGGGTAGAGTGACCATTTATTCTGAATTTTCTGGGGTAGTTCCAGACTTCAGCTCTGCGTCCCACATGGATACGCATCCCAGAATTACTAATTCATTTAAAGATTCATCAAAGTAAATTAATTCTTATAGTATTTCCACATACAGATTTTAGCCTTTTTGTGGAACAGGGAACTAATGATATGCCCCATGTAGCATATTTTTATGCACGAAGAGTGGCACATCAGCAAATAGTGTTGCCAATATGCTAACATGCCGTCAATGCAAATACAGAACAATATGTGAGGAATGGAATTTTTCTAATAAATCATCAAACCAACTCAGTTTACACTTGCCACTGTACATCAATCACATGGCATTAATAAACCACTTGGTTCAACTAGTGAGACTCTTACTATACAGTCCCACATCTGCACTGGCATTGTGACATATGTTTGTGCAGACATTGGGAATTGATGTCCTAACAGACCAATGAACAGTGAGGCAGGTTAATGGTCCCTTCATTATCTCACGAGCTCTCAAACTACATACACACATTCATTGAAATCTGACATCCAACGACGACGACCGATGACATTGCGCATGGACTCCTGATATCAGCAACTCAATCCTCCAACTTCTATAACAACCAACTGCATCACCCATGAATTCCAATATTAAGAACTTGATCTTCCAACTGCAACAATCTCCAAATATATATCAAAATCAACAAAATCAAATGCTACCAGTAAGTATTTTTAGAGGTTAGAACAAAACACACTTTCTACTGTTAAAATATAATAATTTAATTTTTAGTACAATTAATAAAATTTTCGAAATTTAATATTCTCAGAATCCTTCCAAATTGTGGACAAGAAAAGAAATAAATTTAATGATGATATAGCAAAAGAATTTCCTTTTACAATGCAGAAAAAAATTTATTTCAATATTCACTTCACTCAGTTCAATTTAACATTTTCAGTCACTTCTGGTAGATAAAACCCCATTACATGACACAATGAGTTAAAAAAAATAAGACAAATCAAGCATCTTGCAATATTTTCATAAAAATGAATTTGATGAGAAGGAATGATGGTTTGCACTGACTGAAGCAGCATTTTCACTGGACATAGTTCCACACAAGCTACTGCTTAGATCTATACATTGCACATCAAAATTAATCAAAGTATTTTTGGGGAACAAATTTAGTTGTGCATGTACAAAAACTGACGTAATAGTTAAAAATATGACAAAACTCTTCAAAAACTTGACTCTGGAAATCAAATTGAGAACACTTGATTCTAACCATTTACACAGATACTTCAAACCACAAAGATTTATAGTTGTTTCCAATGCTTCTTAGATATTGTTATCACAAAGAATGTGTTCAAATTAAATGCTAGATTTAATTACTCTACCAGAAGAAACACTGGAAATACACCAAGTCCATTATTGACAGGTTGGGTTAAAACAATTTGATAATAAGTTAGTTATCAATTCAAATTTTGAAGTTGTTAATAGAAAAGGAACAAATAATATCTTTTCCAGATTGAATAATCAATTAAATCACCCAATAACTGGAGCATGCTGTGCAGCACACATAATCGACAATGGAATTCAAACTGCATCAAATTTACCTCAAGCACACATTAAAGGAATAATTGGCAAAATTTACAGATACTTTTATAGCTACACAGTTCAAGTAGAAAATCTGAAGGAATTTTGAGCTGACATAGAGGTAGAATATAAGCGATTACTAGGGATATCCAAAAGAAGATGGTTAGCTGTACTACCTGCAGTTGGAAGATTGTTATAATTGTTTAATCCTTTAAATCATATTTTCTTCCAACCAATAAGTGTCTAATAGTTTTAAATAAATTATTTTCTAATGAACAAGTTGAACTTTGATTTCAGTTCCCCTAAATACAAGCATTAGTATTTCATAATTCAATAAAAAAATGGAAGGAAAGAAAACAACTGTAGAAATTTTGGAATAAATTCATGATTTTTAAATTTAAAGAAAGAATCGATTCAAGTATAAACACTATTTTAAGCAATATAATAGTAAATGCAAACAGAGACCAAAAATAGTTTATTAACCAAATTATAAGTTTTTATATGAATATTGCTTCTTATCGAGAATTATGGGGCAAACGATTTGAGGAAATTATTTTTTAAATGGATTAATTTCAAATGTCAAATAGGCTGGATCACAACACAAGAAACAATAGCTTTCATGAAAAAATATTTGCCTGAAAATGAATATACTGCATTGGAAAAAGAATTATTTGATGAAATATCATAATTGAAAAGATATGTAAACTTTGAAAAACTTTGTCAATAGTTTGTTAAATAAGCACCCCCGATAAGTGTTGGATTCAAATTTAAAATTATTTCAATGAAAACCATATTCCTTGTGTGCATTTTACAGAAGAACTTTCACTTTGTTTACCCAGTACCAACGAAGCTACTGAAAGGGTGTTTTCTATTACAAATAATTTGTGGACACCAGAAAACTTGCAGTTGAATGTTGATACCGTGAAGGCAATAATTATAAGTACGTGAAAGTTAGAAAGCAGTACTTCTGAAAAATTCAAAGAATAAATTGCAAACAGTTAAAAAGATTCATATTTTAAATACTTTTTTTGCTGTATTTGTAGGTTTTGTTTCGTTTTCATTTATATATTTTTGTTTTTCAATATTTTTTAGGAGGCTGATAAGGGTCAATGTTCTGGACAGCCTGCAGAAAAAATTATCACTTTAGTCACGAGTGCTGTTACACAATTATTCCATTGGCAATTAATAATCATTTTCTGCTTTCAAATTTTTAGCTAAAATAGAAACTCTTGCTCTTCCATACACCTACTATCTGACATTATACCACACAACTTAACAATTTTATGAGCTAGAATACTGACTAAAAGACCATTTTCCCTATAGAGAAAAAGTGGAAAATGCAATACTAATCAAACCGAGCAACGTTTTAGAACAAGCTCCAAAAATCTGTGCTAGTGTTGGAAGTGTTTCACTGTGAACAAACAGCTGTTAGTTTGAAGGTGTGTATGTTTCAGAATTACAACACTATTATGCTAGAACCTATGAATCAAATCTTAAATCTCTCAGATATTACTAAGCACTCTAAGCAATCCAAACCTTTGTAGCTTGTATCAAAATATGCTCAAATGGATAGCAGAAATACCAATATAAAAACATTAACCACCTACTAATCAAAAGATAAGAAATTTTCTCCTTCCTTCAAGCATGTCTTCATGGTGGCACACTTGGCATATATTTGAGAGGTCCAGGTTCGAGTCCTGGTAATAGAACTGCTCATTTTTCATGGCTTCTGTATCAAAATAAGTCGTGAATCTACAAATGGCGCCCAAACTAAAAGGTGGTAAACAATAATTCGTCACCACCAGGATTTGGCGACTGGGTCACCTAATCCCCAATCACTCTTTAAAAGAGGAAATACATAAGGTATTTTCTCCCTCCTTCCAACATGCCTTTAGAGCGCTTGACAGTAGTACACTTGGCGCATATTCGAGCAGCCCAGGTTCGAGTCCCGCCAAGGGCACTGTTAATTTTTCATGTCTCCCACTTCAAAAAGTGACCTAATGATTATACATAAATATGCTGTAGAACTAATAACTATAAGGCACTAATTAAACTTCATTCGAGAACTTAACTAGGACTTCATTTAACTAGAATTACAGCAGGCTGCTTCTTTACTTACATTCTGGTACGAATCATCCCCAATAAACTGATCATAAACAAATCTTTCCACAAGACTAGTTTTCCCAGAGTACTCCTTTCCAAGCAGTACAATTTTAACATCAACTTTGCTCATTTTCCTTTGTTTTATCTGCAAATAAAAAGTACTCTTTTTAAAGAAATTAACCACATAATAAATAGAGGTCTCAGTATGAATAATAATCTACTTTTTACTTCAACTACATATAAAATTTGCCATAAGCAGTTTTTAAAGTTTTACATTCAAACTGTACACCCAAATTTCAGTTGAATTCAGCTGTTACTCGTAGAGATGTTCCATCTAATTTTTCACTTTTGAAAACCACTTTGTAAAATAGTGGAATTTTTAAGTTCAGAGAAAATACTGAGCTCACAGGATGAATAATTGTCTTGAATCATACTTTCAGCTAAAAAAGAGAATGATGACAGTTGTGTGTGCATCATGTTTCATCTCATCCATCTTCCCTCTTACTTCATCTAAAACTTTACAGAATATTAGGTTTACAATTTTATTAAAAGCTTGATTTAGTTTTATTCTTATAACTTAAAGAGTTTTTGGCACTATCGGTCCAACCTTGACCATTATCACTGGGCAATATGCTGTATCACCAAAATATGCAACCCAGAATTTTATGAAAATCTATTTATCTGGCAACCCAGTATATGGTAGCCTTACACATAATGCTGGCACCTATCTTGGCATTGGTGGTAGTAATTCACATCATTTTAAAATCTGAAGGTCATGTGTGTGCTTTCTGTTTGTTGTGATTAGTGTGTTTTTTTTTTCCTTGTTATAAATCATAATGCCACTGTGTGTCTGCTACTGAAAAAGAAAATATTTTATTTTTTCAGAAATGTGTCATTTTGCCTATTAGGAAGAAGGGATGCAGGAGTGTTATTTCCATGATGTTAATTTTTTCTTTTTTTTTTTTTTTTTTTTTTTTTTTTTTTGAGTAAAAACAAGTTGATGTGTACACAGAGAGCAGTTTGCTCTGCAATTCTGAGAATTCTGAAACTCTCTTTTTTTTATGTTAAAAAAGATTGCTGTGCACACATGCATAAGAGAATAAATAAATAAATAGTTTTTTATTGGGGGTGTTTGCTACATTTTTAATTTAGTAAATTTGTTACTGCATAATGAAATTCTGAGTACCTTTATGATGTTCATTTTATGTAATTTTTACTGTTTTGTTATTGATGTTTCTTGCATTTTCAATTTCATTAATTTGTCACTGTTTCCTGTAATTTTCAGCACGTCATACTTTTAAAATGGCTTCTTCTTTCACATGTTTTGGTTGGCGAAAAATTAGCACAAGGGTTGGATGGATGATGCAAAACTATTGAATTATTTATTTTTATCCCTAATTAATTTTTCAATTACTTTTTAAAATGCATCTCTCAAAATTTAAGAGTTGTTAACAAAAGTTTGAGTAACTTCTTTTAAATAGATCTAGAAAGCTTAAATTTAAATATCTGAATTTAACAAAATTTACACAATGTAACAGGGAAATTAACAATTACAAGATTTTAAAAATTAATACTGAACCTCTGATTATGGAAATCAAGCATAAAAAAGTAATTTTTTCCCATGTGTTAAAAATGTATGAACCATTGGTACTTTCCAATTAAAGCCGAAAAGTCTTCATGACTAATTCTTTGGCAACCTAACACATGAAAAACACTAGCCATTTTAAAAAATGGTGGCACACTAAAAATTACATAAGGTAGTCTATATTTTATGGTACCCCTTGGATTATCACCAAGCTGTTGTTTAATTTATGGTAACCTGAGTATTTTATGTTGAATATTATGGAAACCCTATTATGACGTTATTGGTTGTAATGTGTGATTGCGGTGATTTTGAATGTTCGGAAAATATTTCTCTGGGCTTATTTATGTGTTGGTTAGTTAGGAAGTATGTTGCTTAATTTGTGCTTTACACCATAGATTGCTTGCTGGTGATACGATTAACCTGAAGGTTCTGTGTGCTTTAGAACGAATGCGAAAGAAAACATTGATTGACTGGTGTGCAAGTGAAGATTATGACTTTTTTCACCTCTCAGTAAATTACGCAATGAGATTTAAGGATTTTGAAACCAGAGCTCATATCAACACTATGAAAATAACGTAGGGTGCAATAAAAGGGGATTTTTGAAAGAAATGTCACCAATAATCTGGCGGTACGGAAGATACTTTTTATTTTTACTTTTGTGAATTTTATGTGGCGACGGCAGTATACAGATTCTAGTTCAGATAATTTTAAACAGTTTTTGGGATGCTATTAAGGAATTCTGTGTACAACACACTGAAGACAGAGAAATTTCTAAATAAGATTAGTCAATATTTCCTTTTTGTATTGCACAAATTAGATAACGTATTTATTTTATTTCCTCATTTTATTTTGATTTAAAATGTAGTTTATTGAGATTTTACCTTTTTTACATTTTATTGCATACGCTATTTAACTTAGGAGGGCGTTGCACAAAAACAAGAATGGCGCCAAAAAAATCGCTAATTTTCGCCAAGGGGTATCCTGATTTTTTTTTTCCATTACATAAAACAGAAACGAATTACTGAAATTAAAAATGCAAGACACATCCATAAAGAAACACTGAAAATTATAAAAACAAACATTCATAATAAAATACTTAAGATTACATAAAACAGCAACAAATTAACTAAACTGGAAACACAACAAATATCCTTAATAAAACACAACTTCCTTTTTTCCAAGTCATCTGCTCATGTACAAGATGATCTGTTTCAACTTAAAAAAAATCAAAAATTTGCAGAATTCTCAGCACTGCAAAGCAAGTGCTCTCCATGTACATAACAATGTGTTCCAACTTGGGGGGGGGGTCAAAGAATTACACAAATTCATCCAATGTGCATTTCTACACTCTCTACTACTATGTAAAACTATTTCTGAAAAAAACGGAACACTTTCTTTCCCATCAGCAGACAAACTCTGCAGTGGCATTGTGATTTGTAGCAAGGGGAAAAAAAAATCCACACATAACAAGCAGAAACCACAAACATGGTTGTCAAATTTCAAAACTGTCTGCATTATGCATTAACATACTGCGTGTGCAACCAATCTCTGAGTTGCCAGATAACTCTATTGTCATAAAATTCCGGGTTGCCTACTTTGGCGACAGCAATTTGTGCACTGATTTTTGTCAGGGTTGGGCAGATAATCAGAGTACCAAATTATTTACTACAGAAAAAATAATTACGTTATGCAGTTCCACTGATACATTTGGATTCTGAGCTAGGTGTTTTCATGTTTGCGATATGCCATAAATGATGTTTGTACAGCAAAACATGAATATTTATTATTCATATTTTTTATCATTTTTCTTAAATTCATATTTTCTTGAAAACTATCCAGAAGCAACATAGGCAACCCTTGACATCACTCAAACCTATTTATATAACAATCCAGGGACAGCTGGCACCAGAGCAGACACACGTGGCAACAAAATTTTTAGAACTTAAGACTCGCCAAGCAGCAAAATTTAGGGATGCATTTTTTTTTTATTCAGGAAAGGCAGTGGTAAGCAAAATCTTAAGAATTTAAAATCCATATAAAATGCAATAGGCA
This sequence comes from Stegodyphus mimosarum, assembly GCA_000611955.2. Lineage (NCBI taxonomy): Eukaryota > Metazoa > Arthropoda > Arachnida > Araneae > Eresidae > Stegodyphus > Stegodyphus mimosarum. The sequence goes on along the minus strand of KK116534.1, from coordinate 8,317 downwards.
GCAAAATGCTCAGCGCTGGCCCAGATCCCCGCTATGTGCGTGTACAGGAAATGGTGCTGCAAGTGCTTGTTTTTATTCTATTTTCTTTATTGTTAGGAATTATAATGAAACTGTGTAGTTTGCTGAATGACGGAAAAAAAATCATACTTCTTTAAAAATATGGTGCTAAAGAATGCAAAAGTTTGCATTCCATGAAGTTGCACTTCGTAAATGATCAAATTTTACAGATCTAAAAAATTTGCATGCTGATGCTGCAGCTGAATTTGTGTAATTCCCTGATGCTTTTTTAAGTAAAAAACAGAACGCTATGAATATGACGCTAACTGCACGTGCAATCTCACATTTTTGTGATTCTCTGTTTTTTGTTTTTGTTTTAACTGAAAACAGTTCACTGTGTACATACGGAGAACAACCATGCAACAAAAAATAACATAAGGACTTTTTCAGGAAGATAACTGTTTTGTTACGGATGATTCCACTTTTTTAAAATTTTGTTGCTTCATTTTTCTTTTATATTATTCTTACTGCAATACCATTTTCAAACCAACTGTTGCCTTTCGTGTATTACCCTGCATAAAATTAGTCGCCAAGAAGTTCCTGAATTTTGGGAGGAGGTTGTGGATAATAAGTAGAAACTCACCTCTATTTGAAAACACTCAAAGAGTCAATGTTTCTGCTATATTCAAGATTAAAAAAAAAAAAAAAAAAATCAGCTAAATTTTCAGCTAATGATACATTATTACTTTTTAGCTGAATGTAAGGTGGATTAAGCCACAAATAGTCAAAACATACATATATGTTGTAGATTGTGATATATGTACTTATTCACAATCTGCTTATTAATATATAAAATCAAATCATATTTTGGTTAGAGTATATTGAAGGGTGCCCCTTGGATTATCGTTAAAATGTTGTTTCATTTATGGTAACCTAAGTAGTGGAATATTATGGAAACCCTATTATGATGCAATTCATTGCGTGATTGTGATGAATTTGACTGGTAGAATTTGTAAGTGTTGGATGCTGCTTAGAAAGTATGTTGCTTATTTTATGGCTTACACTGTAAAATGGCTAATTATTGAAGGGTGCCCCTTGGATTATCGTTAAAATGTTGTTTCATTTATGGTAACCTAAGTAGTGGAATATTATGGAAACCCTATTATGATGCAATTCATTGCGTGATTGTGATGAATTTGACTGGTAGAATTTGTAAGTGTTGGATGCTGCTTAGAAAGTATGTTGCTTATTTTATGGCTTACACTGTAAAATGGCTAATTGTGGGAAGATTAATTTAAAGTTTCTATACAATTTAGAACAAAACGGAAAAAAAAAAAAAAACATGAATTGACTGGTGTGTAAATAAAGGTTTACTTAGTAGCCATTATAAGTGTCCTGTTTGTAAAAAGGAAACGAGTATGGTCGAACGTCGGAGGATACCGGCACTACGGAGGAAATTTTTTACTCTTATTTTTGTGAATTTATGTGGCAATGCCAGCATACAGATTCTAGTTCAGATAATTTTAGGAAGATTTTGGATGGAAACCCTATTATGACATAATTGCGGTGAATTTGAATGATGGGAAAAGATTCGAAAGGGCTTGTGTGTTGGATGTTGGTTAGGAAGTATGTTGGTGATTTTGTGGTTTACATGGTAAAATGGCTGACTGTGGTATGATTAATTTGAATTTCTGTACAATCTGGAACGAAAGGGGAAAAAGCGTTAATTGACTGTTGTGTAAATGAAGGTTTACTTAGCAGCTATTAGTCCTCAGTGTCCTGCTTGTAGGAAAGAAATGCATATGGTAGAACATCAGAGGATATTTTTTACTCTTTCTTTAAATTTATGTGGCAATGCCAGTATAGAGATTCTAGTTCAGATAATTTTAGGAAGATTTTGGATGCTGTTAAGGAATTCTGTTTGACTGAAGACATGGAAATTTCTAAATAAGGTAAGTGGATATTTCCTTTGTGCAGTGCTAAGATGAATTTCCTTTTTTATATTATTTCATTGTTTGACTAAAATGTAGTTTATTGAGGTTATATATTTTTTGTTTGGCTCTAATGTAGAAATGGCTGCTCCTTTGACTTTTTAAGTGAAAATAGATCGATGTGTACATGGACAAAGTCAAGAGAATATGCAATGCCAAGTTTGTGCAATTCTCTGATTTAAGGGAAAATAGGTTGATGTGTACATGAATACCCAAAAATCGTCACTACACAAAGCCAAAATAACAAGTCAAAGAATTGCACAAACTCAGTGTCTATGTACCGCCAAAAATCGCCAAGGAGCACCCATAAATATATTTTTACCATTTCTGTCACCATGTCTCACATCTTCACGTAAATTTTTTATCTGCATGTGTTCTTTGGCAAACCATCAGAACTAATCAGAAAAACCCTGACTTTTCTGTATCCGGAATTAGCCGATAATTCCGGATACAGAAAGGCAAGGATTTCTGTAGAAGAGAGATTTCAATGTTCCTTCGCCTGACGAAGTGGCACTGAGGTTGATTGAATTCCTTTTCTATCATGTTCGTTTTTCTTTAAATTTCATTGATGTTTTAAATTGGGGTATTGCTTGTTTGAAAAGTTTTGGTTTTAACATTTATTAAATTCTTTATTGCATTTATAGGATTATTTGCAATTTATTACTTGTGAATTTCAATTTTTGGTCTTGGTGAAAAATTAGTTCTAAATTTCTTACTTTATATATTTACTGGTAACTTTTCAGCAATTTAATGCATGAAAAATCTAGGCATGATTGTGTTTTGTTTAAAAAAAAACTGTTTTGTAATTATATATATATATGTACTACATTCTGCTTTTACAATGCTGGATGAAGGTAATTTTATAGCATGGGCTAAATAAATCTCCACTGCCATTTAATCAGCACTTAAAAAAAAAAAAAAACTTAGTTAAATTATTATATTATACATTTTGCATCCAATGGCTATCCATACATACCACCATCCCATGCTTTTGAGTATAGCAGGTTTCAGTGTTTAATTCTTAAATTCCATTACAGTTTTATCCATTACAGTTTTATTATCCCTTTGGTGTTGATAACCTAATGTCCAGAACTGCTTGGAATGTTTTTTTATTAACCAAAAATGTCTGTTTTTTTGCAACTATTTATAATATGCAGGCACATATTTGATTTGCAATAGTTTTACTCCTTATTTTAATCAATACAGCATCAGCTTTCAACTTTAAAACTGACTCATGAACTGCTTTGGGGCACTTACTCATACAGCAATAAAAAATATTCTATTACACACTCACTAACATAAACCTAAACAACTTCCTTCATTTGCTAAGCTTTCCTTTATATGAACAAAACATACTGCCAGTAAAAATCATGTTTATAAGCTACAAAAATCATTTTGCCATTTTACCTTATTTCAAGTCCTTAACATAATTAACAAGAAAAATTTAGTTGTCACATGTGCAGAAATCATATATACAAATGAATATATTAATTTAAAGTTACTGCTACCACATGAAGACATTCTCACTCACTTTGCAAACATAACAGAAATGGTTAAAATATATATATATATATATAAAGGTGATGTAAGCTTTAATAGATGGTTATACACGATACTTAAACATGATATAATTATCTTAGAGAGCTCAATTTAGAAAGAAAATTCTGCCTTATTCCAACATGATATAATTCTAAAGAGCTTTTGAGGAAC
>KK116533.1:406047-430907 GCA_000611955.2 Stegodyphus mimosarum | reverse complement strand
TAGCATATATATATTTATGCATAAAACGAAATCAATAATTATATACAGAAATGAAAACAATATTAAACTTTTGTAAGTTATCAGATAATGACATACTGGAGACTTAAACAGAATTATGTAGAAAGCGAAAATAAACAGCATAAAATGAAAAAAGGACATTAATAGGGTATGTGATCCCCCCTCATCTGTATACAAAGTTTACACCTTGTGACCATGCTTTCAATTAGGTGGTCAACCACCGTAGAATTAAGCAATGGCCATTCTTCTTGTAGAGCAGTTTCCAATTCTATAACAGTGGCTGGAAGTGGGAAACGTGAAGATACAGCACGGCCGAGAGCATCCCAAAGATTTTCAATAGGATTAAGGTCGGGCGAATATGCTAGCCACCCCATACGCGCAATCCCTTCCAGGTAGTCATCGACGATATCAGCTCTATGGGGACGTGCGTTGTCGTCCGTAATTTCTTCACTTAAAATTTAATAAATCATGTGTAAAAATGGTGTCATCAAATTTCAAGAGCATATTAAATTTTCAATTAATCATTACTATTGCAATTTTAAAATATTTTAAAGTTTCACATGCGCTAGATTACTAAACAAAATAAGCAAAAGAAAAAATAATGAAAAAAATAAAATTTTAAGTAATTTCTTTCTCAAAACAGAATAAAGAGCTGGAAGCTCTGAAATGCATGTTGTGTGTGTTAATAAATTAGATTAGATGAATTTAAGTTTCGTTTATGAAACTTAAATTCTTGCAGTACATTAAATACACGTAATAGCTATAATGTACTATACTAAGTTCTAATGCATTATACTAATTTAATATAGTGTTATTGGCTACTAATGTAGTGCACTGAACATATATAACAGATCTAAAATTGTATATTTGTATCTAAATATAGAGGATTATTCTATAGAGAAGACATGGCCAAACTGCAGCTGGCGAGCTATTTGCGATCCTCTGAAATGCAACTTGTTTTGAATAAGCATAGTTTAATTTTTTAATACAAATGGAATTTGAAATAGAAATCATGCAGTGCAACGTTTCTTTATTAATCGCCTATTTAATTTATGATATTATGTACGTAAAAATTTGATAGGTTTCAAACTGTCCACTGCTGGCTTATCGTCAGAGCAACAAATAAGTCAAATTACAAATAATTCTATTTCAGGTAATTACTATTCCGATTACGTCACTTTTTAACGGGTAATGGTCATCGGAATAACCAATACGATGTTAATCTAAAGCGAAATATTAATAGTTTTATTTAATTATTCTCCCTAATATTTTTTCTCTCAAGTTAATTTTAATTCATTCTTCTACTTTATTCGAAAGTTTAGGGGGAAAATATTTAACGATTTCTCAGTTTAGAATCCAAGGATTCGAATGATGTCAGTGTGTTGGTCCGTATATTAATTGCACGGAGAAATAAAATTACTCGAGCGAAAGCCTAAACAAGTTAATAGCTTATTTCCAAATAAATATTTTTTTTTTCGAACAGCAGTTTCTCTGCAGTGCGCGTTGACAAGCATCATTTAATTTATCCTTGCTAAAAGACTACCCATTAATTTTAAAATAAAACACTCAATTTTCTTTTAAATAATGATTGTAATTTACACAAATAACATTTTGTTTTGTAATTGTAAACCAATGAATACGCTTGCGATTCATTTTACTTCTACTGTAATAAAACAACGATAATTATAAAGGGTATAAAGTAAATCGAAAGGAAATATTTGTTTTCTCTACATAAAAAAAACGCTTAGTTGCCCAGTACAGGAGTTACAAATTTTTAATTTCATAGTACTTAACTTTTCTGAAAACAAAAGAGTACATACAAGATGGATTTATTCATATTTATATGTAATCATGTTGGTCACATATTCGTTAATTTACTTCAAAATTTCTTTACTTTCAAAACCTGTCTCATTATTTTTGAAAAGATATAATTTTTGACTTGCGGCTCTCGATATCATGCGACTCCCATCGTCTTGAAATTTGGCCATCCCTGCTACAGAATTTTGCTTGCTTTGGGAGTATAAATTAGTTTCGAACCCTAACAGACGTTAAGAGATTTATTATCGTGTCTGAAATTAACTACTAAGTCTTGAAAAAATTTTTAAATAACTCTTTTATTTAAACATCAACTTTAAACATAAACCATACCGAAGTTGGGGCGATGTACACTCATGTCCATCAATTAAGGATAATTCGAAGTCACGCGAAAATCGAACTCTAAAATAAATACATATATCACCTGTAAAATCACTACACACATCTTCAAGAATCACATGCGAATTTCAGGAAGTAACCAGATGACACCGACAGTACGTCACAATGACGAGAATGTAAGAGAGTGATATATAAGGAATACAGGTAAAGAAGTCAAATTGTTCGCAGGCGCTTTATAAGCATTTCAGTGCAATAACCGAATAGTTATGGCACAAAGGACGCATTTGGATGTTTTATTATGTGGTAGAATGATCGGCCGTCTGGAACGTGGGCGTACCCAACTGGAAGTATCAGGCGAATTTGGAATTGCCCAGAGTGTCATCTCCAGGCTTTTGCAACAGTTCCAAGATGATGGTAATGCGAGTAGACGTTACAGCACAAGTCGCCCCAGAGTTACAACGCCGAATGATGACCGGTATTTGGCAGTTACTGCCAAAAGAAACAGGCGGAGCACAGCCTCAGACCTGTCTCGTCAGCTCTCTTCGGCCCCTGGTACGACAATTTCGAGGCAGACCGTGTACAGACGCTTAGGGCAGATGGGTCTATATGCTCGTAGACCTGTCGGATGCGTTCCACTTACTGCAACTCACCGTCGCCTGCGGTTAGCCTGGAGTAAGGAGCTTGCACTGTGGATACCGCAACAGTGGGGTTGTGTGATGTTTACCGACGAGTCCAGGTTTAGATTGCAGTCTGATTTTCTCCGGACTTTCATATGGAGAGCTCCAAGTACCCGCTACCCCCAAGTAAACATCATTGAACAACACCGTGACGGTGGTGCAGGAGTGCTCGTTTGAGGTGGAATTATTCTGGGATCCAGAAGTGACCTGCATGTGCAAACTGGAACCATGACAAGCCAAATCTATCGGGACGTCATTCTGGAACAACATGTACGTTTGTTTCGGGGCGCCGTGGGCACACAATTTGTGTTTATGGATGACGACTCCCGTCCTCACCGTGCAAACATGGTAAGCGAATGCCTTCAATCGGAGGATATCACCCGTATGGACTGGCCAGCATTCTCACCGGACTCGAATCCAGTAGAACACGTGTGGGACATGCTTGGCCGACGAGTTGCAGCTCGTCAACCTCCTCCTACAAGTCTACCGGAACTTCGGAGAGCATTGCTTTTTGAGTGGTGTAATATCCCACAAGATCAGATGGATAATTTGATACTCAACATGCCTAGATCGTCTGGGAGACATACAATGTATTTACAATCATACCAACCATGTAATATGGGTTTTTTTGTAAATAGGTTTTTTTTTTTGTAATTTGCTCCAGGGAGAAAAAATCGCTAATTTTTTTAATAATATCCAACATATAGCATCTTTTTTTGCTCTTTACCTTTTGTTTAATAAATAAGCTTTACAAATAAGCCAAATTTGTTTTGCTTCTAACTCTTCCTTTGCCTGATTTTGCATTATCCTTAATTTATGGACATGAGTGTAAATGCCGATAGCGAAATTCAAAGCAGAATAATTTCAAACTTATCAAAGCTGGCAGAAACTACGTAACATGACCACGAGGGCAGAATCACGCTTTGTCTTACAATCCGGAAACCTCAGCTTAAATACACTCTAACTCAATTTACATTTCCGGTGAAAAAACGGAAAGGAGAAGTTATAAAAGATCTCAATTATAATGTCCGGCTAGTTTAGAATAATAACCGCACAACTCATTAAAGCTAATTTGTTGAAGGAGTGGTATGATATAATTCATAAAACTTACGCGCAGGCTAATTTTATCGGCATCCATTTCGAAACCTGTTTTAATGAACATTTTTATTTTTTCTTTGTTAACGGGAAACTTCGACCAAAGTGACAACTTTGATCTAGCGATAAACTCTAGTACGAAAGGTCTCTTTAAAAATTTCAGCGGGATGCTAATGAAATCACTTCAAAAAGCCTTAAAAAACATTTAGTTATCAAGACAATAAACCTTTAACAAAGCATCCATTAGAACAACAAAAGAAAAAATGACGTTCAGGTAAAAATAAAACTAGTTATCTTGCGTGTTGGCAATTTTCAGCAAAGTAAAGGATTAAGCGGGAGAACTTTAAATCGCTTACAATAGCCAATAAAATGAAATTAGGTCAACATAATGTTGAAACAACTCCGAATTACTATTTAACAAATAAATACTTCCTTTTCTAATTAAAACCTCTAATCTTTTTTTAATTCTTTTCTTTGTTAATGAATAACTAATTAAAGCCCACCGGTTTTTCTAATAGCAGAGCAGATGACATTTAATGAAATAAAATAGCTACCTTCGCAGCAAAATATATAATCTTAGAGAAAATTAAAATATTCCATTTTGTTAATTTAAAGATTCGATTGTAAAGCTCGCCGATTGTGGGACTGTAGAAAACTGAGTGCATTACGCCTGCAATTAATCTGTTCTATAAAAAAACGCTGCAAAATAATTTTTGTTTTGTAACAATTGTGGAGAAAACTCTGGGTAGCATAATTTAGACAATGTAGGGGAACAATACGAGTACACTGAGAAGCGAGATTAAACAAGGTTTAAAAGTTCAAATATAGAAATTTGATATTTCTTCGCAAGTTTGACACATAATTTACCTAAAAAAATTAATAATAATTAGAAGCTTAAAGAATTATGAACACAATAACACAAGTACTACTTAAAATCCTATATTAACTGCTAACTATATTATGTAAACTATATTCAGCTTTAAATATGTATTTCTTCACATATTGTCATCTTTTTAATTCAAAATTTATAAATCGCAAATGACTATCACAGTATTCTTAGTTCGTAAGACTCAAGAAGAGTTAACTACTCTTTATTTCTCAAAATAAAGATGAACACAATCTGCTCCTATCTCGCTCCACCCGGGGGTTGACTCAGGAGAATTCCTGGGAAGTACTGGTTAGGATCTGTTCTTAGACAGTCTCAACCACGGGGGCATATAAGTTGTCTTCACAGGACTAGAGCCCGAGTTTATTCTCAGGTTGGTTCAGGCTTGGCAGGGACCGTACTGGTACAGTCGTGTCTGTTCCGTTGGCTGTGTCTGGAGCTAGATCGGAGATCACCGACCTTGTCGTCGGGGATTTGGCCCTCATAGTTTCGATACGGGGACTGCTTGTCCCATTGCCTTTCATAGGGCCGGGCCGGGACTGTGGGGTCTGCGTCGCCGATGAGGGGGTTTCAGGAGCTTGGACAGCTCACCCCGAAAGGCAGACCCAGGACGGGGTCCAACTCTTGCGTTATGCTCCTATCTCGGACCGTAAAGCAAAGCCTCCACTTTAGCGCGAACTCTAATTAATAAGATTTAAACTTAACTGATGCTTAACTAAAAGATATAGCGGAAGCTATCAGAGTTCTAAGTAGTTGGTCCCTAAATCTCTATTAAGTAGGCGAAGCTATCAAGGGCCTAAAGTACGGCCGAGCGTAGTAATAGCTTAGAAAGAGATGTAGCTAAAGGCAAACGCGCCTTAGTCAGGAACTCTGGCTCTCTAACGAAGTCGGTACGGTATCTCTATTTGGTAAAGCGGCGTATAGCAAGATTTGGCTTTTACCGCTGCATTGGATTTTATTTGCATTTAGGCTTTGGTTTCAAAAGTTGTGAGGCGGAATCCGCCACCGCCTTTTAAAAGGCGAAATAGTTCAAGTACTACTGTACTGACGTTGATAGATTCATAGTATTGGAGCTTTGTCAAGGTAAATGCAGATACACAAAGTCTCTGGTAAGTAAAATATACGAAATAATGTTGAAAATAATAAAGTTGAAAAATACGAAAATTATGTACACTATTTACACGTTTGAAACACACTAAATAAAGTCATTATCTTTGTAGAAAGTCTCTAAGATAAATGCTACCATCTGACTTTATGGAAAATAGTTCTAGGGCGTTTTACCGCATGCTCGATGGTTGGATCATAATTGATGAGATCTCGTAAGTGTTCATAGCTCGAATTTTCTACGTTCTTGAAGAAGTTGTGATTTGTGGTTAATATTTGGTCTGCGATCGGCCTAATATCCAGTTCTTTATGAATGTGCTCGTTTCTGATGAACCATGAAGCATTTGTAATTTCTCTGAGTAATTTATTTTGAAAGATTTGTAATTTCTTTCACTGTGTTTTTCCAAACGTGGCCCAAATTGGAATGGCGTAGAGGATCTAACGAAGTCACTGAAGCATCGACTTAAATACTACTCTTACTCATTTGCCTTAAACGCCTTTCTGAAAATACATTCTGGTAGGAAATTGTAAGCTGAAGCTAGAAGAGATGGGAAAGGTCCATAAACTTAAAATAACTGTTATAAAATTAGGATAAACCTTACAATATCATGAGCTGTAGATGAATCTTTAATAATCGCGTTTATGTCAGAGCAATTCATTCTGTAATCGATTGTTACTCACCGATGCATAGCTGTTGATTATTGCAAGTCTGTGCATTTTCGGATGTCGATTCATTATAATTAAATGGCGGTGTGTAACTTTAAAAGTGGTTATTTTCTTTTATCTTGTTTGCCGCAGAGTTACATTTGATAACTTCTCTAATTCTCTACCAGTTAATGCTATAGTCTCTTTTATTTGTTCAGGCGTACCCATCTCTGAGAGACGGACCGAATGCCTACATTAACAAACTGTTCTGTCCAAAATAAATGAGAAGTGTGATGACATTGCTTCAGAGTTTAGATCATGCGAGTATTAAAATACCCAAAATCCAAAATGATTTCATATGAGCAAATATGTCTCAAACTGTCAGAATTAATTTGATAAACAGATTTTGTTTACGTTAAAAATCTATCATATATTCCTACTATTTTGTCTACTTCAAAATATGTAAATAAGAGGAGTTTTAAATACCGGGTGGCCATAATTAAACTGACAGTGCTCACAGTGTTCTGTAGCGCGATCTATTTGCGAGAATGACGCCACATTTTGTAGGAAGATTAAACAAGATGGGGGACGAAGGATTTCGAGAAAAAACAAATTAGTTCCAAAAGTCACCGCTAGGGGAATATTTGGCGCTGCGTAATAGAAAATAGAGTGTTAACAAATGCAAATCAATACGGAAATTACCTTTTATTTTGCATTCAAATGAGGTTCAGTATGGCTGCCGTTGTTGTGGACCACATATTGCATTCTGTGCACATTATGCACAACAGCAGAAAGTAACATGTCTGCAGGAATTTCCCGTACGGTCCGTGATATGTTATCCTTCAACGTAGCCAGGTCCTGGACCACTACTTGATAGACCTTGGACTTAAGGTAACCCCATAGCCAGAAGTCGCATGGAGTAAGATCAGGCGACCGCTTTTTTAAAAGTGTTGCCATACTGCGCTTGAACTAAATCAGAAAATGTGCATAATAAAAGGTAATTTTATTCCGTATTAATTTGCGTTTGTTAACACTCTATTTTCTATTACACAGCGCCAAATATTTCCCTAGAGGTGACTTTTGGAACTAATTTGTTTTTCCCGAAATCCTTCGTCCCCCGTCTTGTTTAATCTTCCTACAAAATGTGGCGTCATTCTCGCAAATAGATCGCGCTACAGAACACTGTGAGCACTGTCGGTTTAATTATGGCCACCCGGTACAATCAAGAAACTATATTAAGAGAATGTATCACTAGCGACCTTAAAAATAAGTCTTTTGCTTGTACCTGCAGCGAGCAGTAATTACGTAATCCGGTTAGTTTTCAGTTTGCTGTTGCATATTAAATGTAGTTCCTCGAGTTAGGTGCTAGGATATGAATTACCTAGTGGTTTGGTTTATTTGATTATGGCAAAGTACTCAAGGGCTATGTGCCTTCGTGGAGGGCTTTTTAAGGAAAACTGGTTCTATAGGAACCACGTTTTCCCATGCAGCCAGCCCGTGCATTGGGATTTGAACGCCGGACCTAATTACTAGAGTTCAGCGGGGCTTTGAATTAATTAGTGAGTTTTAAATAATTCAGCATTCTTATTCCCGCGAGAAGTAGAAGTAAATTTATGTTTTGCTGTCTACTTAGACTTGAAGACTAGAATAAACCTTAAATATTTTTTATCCTGGTGTGTTTATTCATCATTGTGAACTGCAGCAGAAGCCGAGATAAAACTTCATTTGCAGGCTTAATGGTTTGACTAGGGAAAAGACATGGATGTTTGCAAATACAGTGTTTGTGTGGCATGAGGACACTGTAAATTTGCGGCGATCCGAAAGTCCTCTCGAGAGGTTGATGGTGTGAGAATCCCTCGAACCTGTCCCCTGGGGTGCCCTCCGTCAAACTTGTGGGCGGAACTGAGCAAAGTCGTATTGTCACCTGCATGGTGCTTAAGACTCTTGCCAACAAGAGGCGTAATCTTGCAGTTTTTGCCACAGTGCATTTCGTGGGTTTATTCTGATGCTGCTGTTAAGACAAGTGAGAAAAGTAGCAACAACAGATTTACGGAAAGTGACTTTAATTTTATGAAATAAAAATCATAGAAAAACGTTATTAAGCTATTCTTATTTTAAAGATTATTGAAACTATATATACTTTTTGGACAGAAGTACTGAACTCTTTTCAAGGCCATTCTTGGTATCATATTTTAAACAGAGAAGTCGTACAGTTCGGCAGTTTAAAGCCTCTGCATAGACACAGTAACGATATCCAATTAACCATGCATTTTTCTTTTCTGTAAACGGGCGCGGATACTGCAAACACAAAAAGGATCGTTTTCACTCTTTACATTCAGAAGACGAAAATAAAAAAAAAAGTCACGTGATTTTTAACCGATGCCATAACAAACAAAATTTTCCTCACTGCTTTCAAAAGAAGCCCCTTTAGTTCGTTTTAAGTACAGTTAGAAAACTAACTGCGTGCAAGGCACAAAAGCTCTGTTCGAGGTGTTTAATGCACGCTATACTTAATAATTCATTCATTTCTGTGTTACGGATGGCAACACCAATTGAGAAGACCATTTTCGCTGTGCTTGCGGTGAAAAGAAATGATGATTATTTTTATTACATTCGACTGAATCAACGATTTGGATGCTGTGTGAAAAAAGTTAACAACGAGTGTTTTGAAAGCGACATTCATAACGAGCATGAATACATTTTTGAATGAAAAGAACACCTGTGGTTAAGAATAACATCAAACCTATTATTTGTGGCGTAATCTGTTTAGAAAGGACAAATAAATATGCTCGATTGCCACAATATTTCCAAAAGGGATTTTCAGGTTCAGATTTCCTTTCTATTGAAAACGAAGCGAGGTTTTGGAAAACGGACAACATTCAGTGTATTTTGGCGCAGTTAGGCTTAAAATTGATTTGCTTTTGTCTGGTATATTTCTTTGGACCTCGAAACGAAAAGAGGGGAAAATGTACTAAATCTACAATGTGAAGCGTTTTATTTTTAATGCTTTCAGAAGAAAAATATACGTTTCCCCCCCAAAAAAGAAACTTTTTCCCTTAATGTTTGTGGATGAAACAGACGCTTCTGGATTTTGTGTTAGTAAAAAATAACTCCAAACTAAGCAGAAAATAAATACTCATTTTTGAGATCTTTTTTCTCCATGAAAGAATTTTCATTCTATGTATGTTGAAGTCTTCTGTTTGTAATATAGATTGTTATAAAGAAGCATTATGTCCATTGTGCAAAAATGTAAATTGCGAAATATGTATTTTTTTTTCCTTCGCGCACTTAAACTAAAAGAGGAGGCTGTTTATTATCTTTCTGAGCTTGATGTTTTTTGACTTAATTGTTGTTCTCGATTTTATCGGACAAACAAATTATCATATCTACATAACTACTGTTTGCATAAAAATTGCATCATAGGACCTCCAGCTTCCCTTTTGCTTTAGTATGGGCATAATTATTTACAAACCGGTCATAAATGTCCGAATTTTATATTTTGAGATTTAGTGAAAAATGAGAGAAATGCTCAATAACTATTTTCTAGAGTTTTCTGCTTCTTTACCCAGTGTGTTACATGTCTTAATTTGAAAAATAACGGCGAAGATATTCCTAAAGAAAGTCTCTTTTCATCTGTGACAGTGCAGGTGTGCCAAATTATAAGGAATAATGTACTTAGTGCAGTTTCTATTTTGCTACTTTTAAATTCCATGAAAAAGAAATGCATGGTGCTTTTAAAAATTTGTACACACATATTTCCTGGTCTCATCATTCACAAAAAATAAACAGTAATAATAGAATATAATGATAATCAAATACGATGAGCTATTTCTAATATTTCGGTTTTTGGAAATAATCAACGATAATCTTACAGATTTGTTAAGACTGCTGAATTATTCGGTAAAAGTTTACAATTGGGTGCCCCTTGTTTTTTGGCGATTCTTTTTTGGGGCCAGGAAGGCACAATTTCAAGATAGACGCTACACAAAACCAAAATAAGAAGCCAAAGATTTCACAAACTCCGTGTCCATGTTCACATCGACCTGTTTTCACTTAAAAGAAATCAGAGAATTGCACAAACTAGTCATTGCATATTGCCTTGACTTTGTTCATGTGCGCATCGATTTATTTTCACTTAGAAAAATCGAGAAGCTAAAACCAAGTTAAAACTCTCATGGTAACCAGAAATGGGGTTTCATCGCTAAAACTGAACAAAATTTTTCGCCAATCGAAAGGGAACCCAATTCTACACTAGAGCCAATTATTCATATACCTAATCTTTACCTTACGAATTTGTAATAAAAATAGAAATAAAATTCGGTACTTACGTAAAAACTCGACCATTTTTTGCCTATTAAAGACAAGACGCCAAACGACGCGATTTTTCGCCAAAATGGAAAAGTCTTTTTCAGACACTCTGGGACTCACACCTTGATTACACGTGTTAGTCATTAATCTTGAGTAAAGATTTCCTTTTTTCCTCTATCGACGCATTTTCGAAAAAAAAAAAAAAAAAAAAGAAGATTCAAATTTGGGACTTGCCTACTTCAAAAGAGCATGCTGTTGAATATTTGCAAAGTTATAGAATCTTACCGGCCTAAAAAAAATTTGTTAATGGCCCCATATGGCGCTTTATTTAAAAAACTGGGAAGCAATGGCGTTGCAACGTTAAGGCTTGTGCGAAGCGAGTGTCAATTAGAAAGGGAAGGTGGTTCGAGGGTTTGGCGCCATTGGCGTCGTCTCTCGTGGTCGACGAAATTTTCCGCAAGTACCTAAAATTCGCTTAAGAGACAATACTTGTAAGAATGATAAAAATGCAGAAATCTCGCTTTTAGCATCCCATTAAAGTTGTATTTATTGTGTCAAAGCCAAATGCCCAAAACAGCGAGTTAAAAATATATACTGATCTGTGGCACAACCGGCTTGGCATATAAACCTATGAGAAAGAACATTGGCTCTAGTGTAGAATTGGGTGCCCTTTCGATTGGGAAAAATTTTGTTCAGTTTTGGCGAGAAAACCCCATTATTGGTTACTATGAGAGTTTTAACATTATTTTAGCTTCTCGATTTATTTAATTAAAAATAAATCGATGTGCACAAAGTCAAGGCAATGTGAAATGACTAGTTTGTGCAATTATCTGATATTTTTTTAGGTGAAAATAGGTCGATGTGTACATGGACACGGAGTTTGTGAAATTCTTTGACTTCTTGTTTGGTTTTGTGTAGCGGCCATCTTGAAATTGGGTCTTATTGGCGCCGATCTTGGCGTCAAAACAGAATCGCCAAAAAACAAGAGGCACCCAATTGTAAACTTTTACCAGAACATTTATTGATTTTAATGAAGCATCAATTACTTTTTGAGAAAAAATAGTGTCATACATTTTTCACATTAAAATTTGCAAAATGGAACGCCAAGCGGCATCTGCAAGTACTCCAAGGCTGGTTACATGTATATAAATACTGCGTTTTATAAATTGCAATTTTTGTCATGTTTCATTAATTTAACTGTTATTTGCAGTTTCAATGTCATATTACTTACATTAGTAACGCTACTAGAATGCTTCCTTATTTAATTTCAGAGAAGAAAACTGTAAAATGCTGCTCACATTTGTATTCGAGGGGAAACAATTGTTCGTTTATGATTCTCTTATTTCGCAATAAAATGCTCAAATATTATTAAAGCGGTGAAAAGATGTTAGTAAGACGAACATTCATATTATGATTCTGTTTTAGCCAAATTAAAATGAGTCTATAAAATAAAAAATGTGAAAGGATTTACTTCAAGAACCTCACACAAAAGCGAGTAAATGTAATAAACAGATTTGATTGTTTTAAATTGAAATTGACTAACTGAAATTGTTCAATAAAAATTATTCTTATAACTGAATTCGCAAAACAAGCAGTTTTATAGACCTTTTTTTAATACATCTTCACACGAAACAGGTACTTTTACTGCTGAAAGTACATTCATTGAATGCTAGCTCGTTTACAGAATTCCAATAATTTTTTTTAATTGCGATTCGCCTAATCTTCCATAAGCGGAGTAAAGTTGGCGACAAACTCTTTCATTCGCGATGTCAAACTTCACATCGTCGTTCCATTCCACAATTGCCAATTGTAAAAAGAAGCGGCGATGTAAAATCTAACATCGCCAAACGAAAATGACATTAAATACAACGCAAGCATAAATTATTACAAACTTAAACAGAAATTTAAAATAAACTGCAAAAAGTTCAAGTCAACAAACATGAAACTAAAAATATAAATAAATTACTACAAAAAGGCAAAACATACCAAATGTCTCTTTCCTCGCATCAAAAAATTGTCAATCGAGTAAATATATTCGAGTTCGCTAAAAATGGATACATCGTAAACTCACTAAAATATACAAGTTACTATCCTTGTAGAATTCGACACACTGAACCACTTTCGCTCAACGCTTGCAACATTCCACATCTCTCGATTGCCACATGCAAGAAACAAAACTAAATAAAATAATTAACTGACTCGAAAAACATTAACTAAATAAAGTTAAATGAAAACATTTATAAATTATAAACTACACGTCATCTGAAATGCAACATTTTCCCATCAACAACAGCTTAACCTCCCGCAAACATTAAACAGTAAAACTTTTAAAAATAAACACAATATTTCAAAATTAAATTGAAAAAAATAAAAATCGTCTGGCTACACTGAACTCACATTCATTACAATCATCGAAATAAAGGTCTATGTTTGCCACAAGAAAACATACAGCCGGTAACCAGAATCAAATCGTAATCGCGTCAAATAAAAACTCTCTCCAAGTTTGGCTCTCAATCCGCTTATGGAAGATTAACCTACAACTCTTAAAAAATTCCATTCGAATGTGATCAGAAACTATAGAAGAAAATATGTTGACTTCACTTAATTAATGATTATATTAAACATTAATAATGAAACACTTTTAATTAAACGATAACAATTTGATATTTTTCCTAAAGTATGTGATTCTGAAAGTATTTTTTTATCTTTGTTTCTTGTAATAAATTATTTAGCTTATTCTGAACAGCAAAAAAGTAGTAAAATTTTTATCATAATCAAATTTTAGTACTTTTCCGTTGTAACAAACACTTCCAAAAAGGGGGTCAAATTATTGCTCAAAATTATTCGTCAAGTAACTTTTTTATACACCTCTTGGTAAATGATGCGAAGTTTTATTCGGTATTTATATACTAATTAAAAAAATGCAATTTCAGAAATTTTAGATTAAGGTTTAGCATTCCGATGAGTTTACCGTTTTTAGTTTTGAAACGTTATAATAATCTAATGCAGATGTACGAAAGTTAAAAAAACTAAAATAAAATTACAATCTGATCCTGCTATGCACATTTCAGTTAAGCATCTGAAATAATTAAGAGTTTTAAGAATTATTCACCCAAAAATTAAAGATGTATAACGTAAAATCTCCCGTTTAAAATTAGCTATTCAAAATGGCAAAAGTCAAAATGGTATAGGAAAAGACACTGCTACGATATTATTTCATTGCAAATAAACCTCACCCGAAAATTCGGGTACTTACTTCACAAAAAAAAGAAGGTTTAAGAATTCAAGAAATAGCTGGGCTTTTATTTAACTAGATCACTTGTGTACGAAGCTTGCAGCAAATACTTTTTTTGAGTAAAATAGCAATTGATATATATGCATTAAATCTTCGAACACGTTACTAAGGTGTTTCAATAAATAATCCTCTATCGCAGTTAAAAAAAGGAACCAAAAGCTACAATAATCACGAATTCTTTATTAAGAAGAAAGAATTATTATTAGGCTCTAGCAGAACAAAATAAACTGAAAAACTTCGGAAACGTTTAAAATCGAATTAGGTGCTTACGTATTAACACAATTCTTTTTCGCAATTTAGCAATTTTTTTACGAATGAAAAGGTAAACTTGTCGGGTATAAGTTGATGATTTTGGCGGCATTTTCTAAAAAAGTTCCCAAACTAACCATATTTATGTAAGATGACGAATATTATCAATGTATGAAAATTCATATAGCATATTAACGTATTTTAGGAATTTTGAATACAAATTTTAATTGCTATATTGGAAGTTTGTGATACATTTAAAAAAATAAAACACTTACATCCGTCTTCAGATCTATCTATAATATTTTGCGATATCCTTTTCTTCAAGCAGGCAGCGATCTGTTTTCACTCATTGCACAGACCTCCACAACATCGGCTATCTGCCAAAGCCTATCCACTATTCGTAGTTCCCTGTAGAAAATCTGGGGAAAATTTCTGCCAACCGAAGTTTCTTCCACTGCTGCCAATTTCCTTAAGCGTTTAAGGCCAAACATCTCATGCTTTGTTTATAAAAACCGTTGAAACTTGGAATACAACAAAAAGAACGCGTACGAAAACGGCGACTTTGCTTGACCGAAGGATTGTTATAAAAATGGTTACCTGAAGAGTGGTTATACGTGTGGCTAACAGAGTTTGGCACATCTTCGAAATTTGAAAGACTTCTAGCAAGGTAGTTACGACAAGTACCTTGAATTAATAGCTTTAAAGTTGAAAACGACATACATAAACGACGTTCTTGCTACAGGATCGTTTCTCAAAGACAGACGGCAGAAACACTGAAATGTTGAAAATGAATTAAAGCTGGAAGCTCTCAAAAACAATTCAGTTCTTTTAACACTAGCTCAGTTTTGTTAATGAAGCTCAAACTAACTTTAACTGATTCCTACAAAATTGAAATTTGGCTTTTAAAATTGATTTAGTACAATATCCACAACCAGTTTCTCTGTTGAAAGATGAAGCAGGTTTATAATGTTTTTCTACCAGTCACACTTAGATGAAATTTCATGTCCAAGTGTTTTGCATGCGAACTGTACTTCTCAAGTTCTACAAGTTTTATTGTTGATTAATTATCTTCAGAAACATGTATCGGTAAAATTTGGTGTGCGTAAAATCTTATGTTAGTTTCAACGGCTGCAATAATTCTTGCATAGCTTGCGAAAATACAATATATTCAGTTTCTGCTGAGAATAAAGAGACACTTGCTTGAAAACCATGAAATACATTAACTACCTAGATGTGATTTTCTGTCATGAATATCTTGTCCGCAATGATAAAATTTAGTTCTACATTCGGAGAGATGTATAAAGAAATATATTTTGCTATATTTTGATATCTAATGCATCTTTTTACAATATTTAGGTCATTTGTTAGTGGTTTTATTACATCTTCTGCTATGCTACAGGAGATTTTTAATAGCTTGGCGAAATTTATCTTTTGAAAGTAGAAGTTTTTTCATTTTTTAGAGCACAATAATTTATTCCCATTAGTGAACAAGTAGGTTTTCTTTCTTCAAATTGAATTTGCTTGACAGATTTGCTTACTTTATTTTTATGAGATATCTTCCCAATTCTTTTCTATCTGCTTTTATGCCTATGAAATATATAGCTTCATCACAAATGTTTTATTTGATAGCGTTTCTTTAAATCTAAATCTTTATAAATCGTCTTTAAATTTGATTACTCGAAGAATTGTTGATTAGAATAGGATCGACATACGCAATTATATTAATTCTTTTATCATGCTCCCGTCTTGTGAAAACATCCGAATCCGCTTTACTTTGACTGAACCTAATAGTTTTCAGCGTATTTTCAATTAAATTACCTACCTACTTGTTTGAGACTATAAATCGACTTCTTAAATTTTACCATCTTTATTTCTTTATTCTGGAACTACCATTGGTACTACTTAGTTCAATGTATTTTTCATTAACTTGCTATACGGAAACTGTGTTTTAACATCTAGGTGATACACTTTATATACGCAGCCTATGCTAAGAAAATTCTAGGTTCGTTTTACTACTGGAGAAAATGTTTTATCACAATCATTTCCATATGTTTTAGTAAATCCTTTGGCAACTAATCTACATTTGTATTTTATCTTCTTACCAGTTTAATCGCATTTGCTTTTAAACAACTCATTTGCTATCTATGCATGTTCTTCCTGTGGTAAATCTATAAGTTGATAAGTATTGCTCTCTTTTAGTGAGTTTATTTCTTCGTCCATTGCCTTGATCCGAATTTCTTGTTCTCGTTTTGGCCAACTAAAATTTCTTCATAGATTTCTGGATATCTATTTCGAGATAATGTTGATGCTTCGTTTTCTGCTTTATATGAGAATCTGTTCGATAGAACACCTTCATTTGCTCTGCTAGAAACCATTTTCTTCTTTTATGTGTAATTATTTCTTCAGGTGCTTTAGAATCTGCTGTCACATCATCGCGAAGAAATGTTTCTTCATCATTCTGCAAGATATCAAAATGAATCAGTTGCGAATCTCCAGCGCTGTTTTGTATATGTTTGTCAGATGTAGGCGCATTTTCGGAAAATTTAACAGTTCTGCTTATTATTATTCTCGTTCCACTTGTATAAATCTGGTATCTTTGCTTCGTAAATCGTATCCTATGAATATTTCTTCTTGAGCTTTGTTTTCAAATTTACATCACTTGTTTTGTTCCTATAAACATATGCTTTATAGCCAAATACGTGAGTAAATTATGAGGTTGGTTTTCTACTGTTCTGTAATTTATACCGTATTGTTGTCATTTCTATTTAAAAAACGTTTTCTGCTACACCATTCTGGTCATTTCATTTGACTGTAGAGCTTGGGGATTGTTCCTGAGAAAGAAGATAAATTCTAATAATCTGCGTCAAATTCAGAGACGAATTCTGCTGCAAGTTATCAAGGGTTACCTAACTATTAGTTAAAATGCTGTTTTCGCTCTTATCGGAATTTCACTGCTGTAAATATTTATTCTGCAATGCATAGGTTACAAGAATAGCCTTTCCAATTACTCCTATTCTCATTTTCATCGTCAACTGCTCTTCCTGATTCATCTGTAAGACAACCACTACAAATTTTGTATAGTATGAATATAGACGAAAATTCATTCTCAGTTTTATGCTATACGGGATGATAGTAAAAGGGATGGCAGAGTTGGTTTTCCCCGTGTTATCTATGAGAAAGGGTTGAAATTGAGCACCACCATTCTCGTTCTATAAATGAATATACTCTTATATTTATGAACTTTTCTGTATTAGGTTTTACAATTAAGTGGATACTTAGCCAGGATAGACATGTTTCTAGTTAATCTACAGTGAAGGCAAGGAAAGTTTAATATTTATCTTGAATGCTATAAATTAACGTTGGTTCGATTAGTGACAAATTTTGTTCAGGTTTGGCGAAGAAACCCCATTTCTGCTTACCGTGATAGTTTTAACTTTGTTTTAGCTTCCTGATTTTTTTAAGCATAAATAAATCGATGTGTACATGGATGAAGTTAAGGCAGGGCGCAATGCCTAGATTGTGCAATTCTGGAATTTGTTTTCAAGTAAAATAGATCGATGTGTACATGGATACCGAGTTTGTTCAATTCTTTGACTTCTTATTTTGTTTTTGTGTAGCGGCCATCTTGAAATTATGCCTTCCGGCGCCGATTTTGGCGTCAAAAAAGAATTGCTAAAAAAACAAGAGGCACCCAATTGTAAACTTTTACCCTAACGTCTTGCAAATGATCCTTTTGTCAGCTCGGCGTTCGCAAAGTGTCTTCTACTTACTTTTTGATTGCACTTTGCTTAATCATGCAAAACATTCATTCAAATGTAGACTAAAATTAATTGGCCACCGAAACGCTTTAATCTAAACCCCGTTTTTGGATAAGGTTTTTCTCTACTTTTTGCTTCTATACAAGTCGAGCTTTCAACGCTATGCATTGGCTAAGTTTCATACCTTCTACCAGATCCTCCTTTCTCAGATGTTTTAATCACAACTATATATATATAACTAACATTGGATGTCATTTTAGTACGCAGTTTGTATTAGAACACGATGTTGCATTAGTAAAGTATGTTTTGTCTTCGATTAAACTTGCAGTCGAACATGATTAAACAGAAAGTAAGTTACTGTCTAAAACTGATACATACAATACGTTTTCCAACTTTGAGGAATTTGACCATTTAAATTTCTAATTTTAAAATAGTCTTCACAACACCGTGATAAATTATTTTAGTACCGTTTGCTACAGTTGCTGTCTGCTTGCTTATTTGACTAGTTTAACCGCGAGAGAAATTTTAGATCATTTGTCATATAAATTGAAACTTCGGAGTTCATGCAACCCATTCATACGTTTTTGATGCTCATGTTCTATTTTTTTAGAATTCGATTAAATTGGAATTACGAATTCGAAATTTCGACATCTTTCATAAGTTATTTAATTTCTCTAAATTGATTTGATTTTAAGTTTGTTGCGTTTTACTCGACTGCTATTTGGCACGCATTATTTTTACCTATTTTGTGAATATTTTCTCCTTTCACTTTGATTTACAATAGTTTTCTAAGAAGTTCTAGCGTTGCGCTTCAAATGAAAACATGGTTATTTCTATTACAATATCGTATAACATTACACTTTGATTTATTAGCCCAGAAGGACTATTAATTTCGTTTTGGGCACTTTATGTTGGTTCACTATAAATGTCGGTTCACTTTTCAAATTGTTGCCAACAAATATTAGAGCCCCGTATTATATTTAAAGAAATTAAATAATGAAGAATCTGCATAAACGTATGTATGTTTCTCGCATTATGATAAAACAACTGTACCTAGTGCCATTCAGTTTTGAATACTGAACGTTTCCACCCGAATATGGGCATCTGGAAGCCAAATCTGAAATTTGGAAATCTGTTTTATTATCGATTTCATATTTTGTAAAACTTTCACAAATAAACTCGGCGATTTCAAAGCGAATAATGGCAAAACTGTAGGGGGGGAAACATTTTTGTCTCCAGCGCGCGAGACTGTCTATCGGAAATTCTAAAGATATGCTCATTTTAAAATTATTTTGTGATATTGCTGTTGAATTGAATTTTATGGTTTAAGTGCGAAGAACATTATTTCTAATAAATAAAGGTAACACATAAAACGTTAAAAAAAGTCTCTTTGAGCGTAATGCAAAATCTGAAAGATATCAGATTTTTTGTTTGTATTCTCTTTTAATTTTCAAATCAAATGAGTTATACTTATGAGCTAGCTTAGTTTCAACACTTCTACAGTGTTCATCTGCCGAATTATTTTTAACATAGAATAACGGAAATCACTTTCTATTTTATTAGTCCAAAGGGATTTAGTCCCGAAGGACTATTACTTTCGTTTTGCGATTTTGCGTCGATTCACTCTGAATGCCCGTTTCACTTTTCAAATTCTTGCCACTAAATGTTATCGCTCTGCATTAAATTTTCAAAAATGAAAAATCTGCATAAATGTATGCATGTTTCTCGCATTGTGATAAAACCTAGAGCCATCGAATTTTGAATGACGTAATCCTACTGCGAATATGGGCATCTGGAAGCCCTAATTTTGAATTTGAAATTTGCTTTATTATCGATTTTATGTTTTGTAACATTTCAACGAATTTCTGATTAACAAACTAAATGATTTCAAAGCGAGCAATGGCAACACTGTACGGAAAAAGAAAAGAATTTTTATCTCCAGCGCACGAGACTTACGGAAATTCTAAAGATATGTTCATTTTAAAATGATTTTGCGATATTGATTTTGAACTGAATTTTATGGTTTGAGTACGTAGTACATGATATTTAATAAAAAAAGGTAGCACACGAAACGTTAAAAAAACGCGCCTTTGGACGTAATTTAAAATCTGAAATCTTTCAGATTTTTATTTTTTTTTATTTTCGATTGCAGTTATGAATACGTTGTAAGCATTCGGCAAAGTCGAGAGTAAAATTGCTGTCAAGTTACTCTGTTAACCAATGCTGGGGCGGGAATGGGACTATTTCACTGCCGCCGCTTCTTAGAAATTCCATTTCGCCTTTATGCCAGTTCGTTGTCAAGACATATTTTTCTTTGTATGTCTCTATTATGTTTAATTTCCTTACCTATTTAATATTTCTGGCTGTTTTAAATTTAAAAGAAAAAAGTGTTTGAAATTAAACACATCTTCCAGAATGACTAATCTATCACCTACAACTAATATCCCCCCCTCCCTAGATACTGTTTACTTAGAGGTTTTTTTCTCAGTGGGATGGGTTAGGTTAGGTTAGATTATTCAATTATGGCAAAGCACACGAGGGCTATCTCCCTAAAGGGAGGGATGCTTTCGTGGAGGACTTTCTAAAGGAAACTGACTCGTATACACGTTACACGTGGGGAAAACCACGAAAACGCCCATGCAGCCAGCCCGTTCGCGGGATTCGAACCTCGGGAACCGAACTACCAGTGTTCAGCGTCTTTACCACTCGGCCGCTGGTGGGTCCTTTTTTCTCAGTGGAATGATTAAGTGTATTGCATATTACAATATTGTGATAATTAAGTGTATCACATATTAGTGAAGAGTAAAAGAATCAGGTTTATTAATTTTGTCATTAATGTAGGATATAATCAGTGAATAGCCAGCGAGGTGTGACGTCATCTGCCGCCAACGCAGAGCAGCTCGCTGAGTAGTGGAAGTGTGGAGACGTATATGTATGGACTGTAATTTTATGTTAAATGAATAATTGCCTTTTCAAATCCATTCCCAGTTTGGGCATATTGGTATTGAATACCTCAAAACTTTCTATTGTAAATTGGCGAGAAACTTTCACGCCAACCAGATTATTATCAACAATCCCGTAATTAAAAATTATGATTACAATGTAAACATCCAGAAAAGGGCGTGGCACATTCTTGATCCTGAGATTGAATAACTACTATGATTTATTAATGTTTTGTGTGCCTGTTGTACTACGATCTCTGTGCGAAAATTTCCGCTGCACCTGGGTTTCTCTCTTCTCTATATATTTTGACTCCTATTTTATTGTATGTATACAATGGATTTTATCATGTGTTTACTGTATATGCTTAGTGTCACGCATATTGCTTATGCCCCAAAAGATTTGTACCTATTCTTGTCCGTACATACTTTTTGTGTATTTTGTATATAGCTTACCGATTACCCGCTCCGCTTGACAGCTTCCTTAGTTTATCTCAGTTTATTTTTTCTTCCGCCTAGCAACATGCTAGAGACTGATTAGAGGGGGGGGAACCTTATATGTCTTATAAATTTGTATATATGTACATAGGCAATTATTAATGTAGTAGCATATTCGTAAAATTGCAATTTAGTTAGAAGTGGGGGTAGGTCCTTCGGACTAGGTACCCCGGTGTTGCACCCGTCCACCTTGGAGTGTGAAGACGACACTCAGACGCAGACGAGCACCAGGCCTAGTCGGGAACAAACGGGTTCTTTCGAGGATTTGGTTCCGAGTCCAAGAGGACGATGCTTGAATAATAGCTAGCTAGCCTTGAGGAGAGTAAACATACTGTCTGGAGGTTTATATGCAAGTCGAGTCATGGCAATGGTCTTTGGCAATCACGGATCTTTGAGAACTGTTAGAGACTGATAGTGTACGAGAATTATTCAGTATTACGTGAACTGTTACGGACTTCCAAATCTGTCTTCCAAATTTATGGGGTTAACGAATGCTTATGTTAACTTCGTCTACCACCCACTACTCTTCAATCGGATAACCCTACATTAATAAAAAATTTTAGTTACGGTAATATAACGGAATATCTGCAGATGATTAGCTCATAATTATGAAATACGATAATTGTGCTGTACAGAGGCTGTTCGCGCATTTTTTAGATGATTTTGGTAAGCGGTAATAAAAAGTCGTTTGCTGCAAAAGAAGTAATTGCAATTGTACTATGTTTTTAAAAGTCAAAATGATCGTCTGTGGCTGGAAAGTTTTGTTTTTATTCAAAATGGCTAATTTAACAAAGCAGTGGTTCGAAGGCTACATTGACGCTCTTTCCGAAGAGAAATATGCATACTCCGTTGTCCAAAAACGATGTCAGTCATGGTTTTGTGATGTCTAAAGCGTCGATAGGTAATATCATCGACAAGAAAGGAAAAAACGTCCAATTGGAGCCTCCAGTGGGACAAAAATTACAAATAAGTATCCCAGGAAAAAACGGACATCTTCGACTATTGCAAAGGTACGTTGTTTAATGTTAAAAGAAAATCCCCCTAGTCGTAGGAGAGTTGCAAAATCATTCAGATGCTCGGTGTCCACTATAAACAAAATGATAAACGTTGATTTAAATCTTAAGAAAGCGAAAAAACGCAATGTGCGTCGTCTTCTTCCGAAGCATATCGCTCGACGCGGGACACTCTGCAGAATTCTATACGAGAAACACTTATCCGAAGAAAAATGGAAAACAGTTGTCACAATAGATGAAGCATGGAGGTATTTAAATGATTGTAACAAAAAAAAAGAACCATTTATTATCATAAAAGGGAGGAAAAAAATTAAGTACACGGTTCAAAGAATCGAAAGAAAGTTTTCTAAGGGATTCGTGATTGTTGCTGGTTTTTCGTATAATGGCAAGTTAAAAATAAAGAGAGTGCAAAAAAATGTCAAGATTAACTCCAAATACTATCTGGAACATATTTTATCGCCAATTTTTCTGAATGAAATACCATCGCTTTACCCACAGTGCCATCCATCTGCGAGAGTCCATCGGGACAAAGCTAGCAGTCACGCATCAAAATCCACTGTAAATTTCCTAAAAGAAATGGAACAAAAAACTGGTATCGAGGCCATACCCTTCACTGATATTCCTACTAAATCTCCCGATGTGTCACTTATGGAATTTTGTGCTTTCGGACGTTTAAAAACTGCATTATCCAAACGTTGTCCCAAAACCCTAACGGGACTCTGGAAAGCTGTTCGGGAGAAATGGAATAGAATACCTCTTCTGACACTTCAAAAGGCATTATTATCCTGGAAATTGCGGTGTCGAAAGATAGTTCAGAATAAGGGATGTCAAATAGAACATTTAAAACACAATTTTAAGTAATTTAGTTTTGTGAATACAATGTACATCGTCTAAAATATGTGGGAACAACCTCTGTATTTGATACTGACATAATTTTCTAACTAACTATGTGCAATTTCCTGTTATATTTGTACAATTAAATATACTATAAACAAACTTTATTACGTATTTTATTTCTGCTTGACAACGAAATGGCCCATGGCGAATCTGCAGCTGATGAATTGTCCTGTTGACAAAAAACGCGAAAGTCGTAAACAGTATCACGTAGCTTTTCAGAGCCAGTTCTAACACTACCTTAATGTATTCCCGCATATTAGAGCTTCCATTATATCTAATAGAATATAATGTTCTAAGAAATTAACAGTTTTTGTGTTAAATTTAAGCTTTCATGAACAGATTTAAAATTTTGCTGTACTTGAGAGATTTACTGAGTAAAATCTGGGTCATTTGCAAATCTGAAATATTTAGGCAATACGCTTTATGTTTTCCCTCACTTTTCAGCCAAGTATCGCTATCAGTTTTAGATTTTTTTTCATATACGACAGTATCTGAAGCTTTTTTTTCTTTAAAATTTGTTCTATTTTCAATTTCAAAACTGAATAATTTTCATCCATTGACATTTTAATGCATACTAATTCTCTTAAATTGATTTATGCAATTATGGCAAAGCATTCGAGGGCAATCTGCCAAACGGGAAGGATGCCTTCGTGAAGGACTTTCTAGGGGAAACTGGCTCCTATACACGTTACACATGGGAAAATGACGAAAACGCTAATGCAGTCACCCCGTTTGCTGAAATTCGAACCCTGGGCAGAACTATCAGTGTTCAGCGACTTTACCAATTAAGCTGCTCGTGAGCTTAATTCTTTTAGAATAGATATTGTTACTTGTTACAGTTATTTTATAACATTTTTATCACTAAGATTAAGCACCTAACATTTTCAGCACTGAGAAAAGTTTTTATGCTTCTGTAATCCGATTACGGTATACCTTATTTTAGAATTTCAGTTTTTTACGATAATTTTTAAAAGCGCATTTCTCAAACTTCTTAAACGAATTCAGTATCATAATCCTAAGGCGTGTGAGTAAGTAATCCTCCCGCATAGTTACAAAAGGAATTACAAGTTACAATTACTATAATTGTCTACTAAAAAAATGAAATACAGTAGAAGTCCAGAAATCCGCAATGCTTGAGACCAGAGGTTGTGCGGATTTTAGGATTTTGCGGATTTCAGGACAGAAAAGCCAAATCATAATATTAGACTAAAAGTGCAAAATAAAAAAGGCATATTAGGTACATTTACTTAAATTATTATGTACAGTAATATACATTATTACATTATTTTATTATATTATGCATTAAATTATATATATATATATT
>KK116533.1:364880-403739 GCA_000611955.2 Stegodyphus mimosarum | reverse complement strand
GATGGGCAGAAAATTGGTCAGGTATCATTAAATTTACTAATTATGTTTTTATAACAATAAAACAAAAATTCATTTCTTACAAGTATAGAAACATAATAAACGAATTTACAAATAAAAATAAATAAAATTCTGAGTCAGTATGTTTACATTTCAGATCATTCAATCTCTTCTGCATTTCCAATTTTCTGCCTTTTTATCAAGAAGGTATGTAATGTAATTTGCGTTTCCTTTTGCGCTCTGTAAGAAGTTGTTGGTAAGTGGTTAAGGCATCCATAACAACCCGTCTTGCCTTCGAACTCCTGTCAAATTTGGGTCATTTTCAATAAATTGGTCCATAATTTCTGTTAGAGTGGTCAAAATGGTTTTTAGAAACGCTGTTGAAAGTTTTTGCTCTTCTTCAGAATCACTACTTCCAAAATTTTTGTGTTCTTCATGGTCAGCTAATTCACGTTTATCAAGAGTTCATAAAACGAATATTGTTTTAATTTTTTTTAAACTTTAAAGGAAAAGAAAATATTTTTTCGAGCAAGTAAATTAATTAATAAATTCGTTATTTTGAGCAAAAAAAGTACAAAAATCCGAGTTTAAATTATCATGAAACGTGGAAGAAGAAACGTTTTGTCAGAGGTCGTTTGTTCTTAACACATGTTCCTCAATTTCCTGTACACATGGCAGAGGGGCGAAATTCTCGCCGGCAGGTTCCGTCGCCAAATCCCTTGGCGAATTTTCACTCTGTTTTCCATAGGCGTAATAGCAAAATAGTTTATGTTACGTCTATGAAAACCTTTCCTTCTTTACATAGACGTTCTTTGGGCTAACGCTGCGTGCAATTTCGGGAAATCCCACAATTCAAACAAAAAAGCCTTAAATCAAAACAGCGCTAAATTAAACAGAGTTACGCCGGGTCTTACCGTATTTATTGATTTTTAGCTAAGAAAGTAGTAAATTTAGCTTTTAAATTATCTGTAAGAATAAATCTTTTATGGAATCTGGTACAGAAGAGGTCAAAATGTGCAATGAATTGATTACCCTATTCTAGAAAAGATATCTTTTTCTGCAGCGTAAACGGAACCTTAGAAATGGAAGGAGTCCTCATTGATGTCAAAATATCTGTTTGTCTCCCTTTATTCTTTAAAAAAGGCCCACTCTCGTCGGCCCTTTTTCACAGATGAATTGCTTGTTTTTATAAAGCCTCTTACAAACCGTAGATGCCATCCACACTTTTGCGCTCGCTCATCGTAATGTTAGAACTCTGCAATCATAGAAATCCACTCTTTGTGGGCTTATTGATTGCGCTGTTATATTTTGACGTGAGGATATGGAGTGTACATTACCCCCTTTTCTTCTTTCTTGCCTTCGCCTTTCTGACTGTTCCTTTTTCTGTCTGCTCGTGGAAGGGGCGAGCAAGTCATCAGGACAAGATGAAGGGGGGGGGAACAGAGATGGCGGTAAATAAATCCCGATTTTCACTTGATGGAGAGGTTGTCATTTCTATCTAGATGTCTGGGGATGGCTTGTAAGGGGGCGTCAGAAAGTCATGCGATTGGTTTTGATGCCAAGCATTTCAACATTATGCGCGGATTTTGCTTTCTTTTTTTGCTTGTCTTCGAAGTGGACTATGAAATTCGATGCAGTGTGTTTGTTTGCGATGGAAATGGGGGAAGGGGACTTGACGTTCCAGCGGAGATAGGAAATTTACAAATGTCGCTAACGCTTTATGGATTCGCCTGTGAAGAGACAACAGCTAAAGCGGGCTGATATTAAAATTTTCCCATTTTTTTTCTTTCCAAAATATATAAATATGCGTTTATTTATTCGAACGAGAGTTGTTTTCTTTATTTTGCAAGTAAGGGAATCAATATTAAAGAAAGGTGTTTGGATCTTGAATATTATGTTTTGCTGTACTAGCCTTATACCTATGTTCTGTGTTTGCAGATTGAGCAAATATATTACGTCAACAGTCATTTAATTTCAAACTATTCCCCTTTGAACTTGACTCTTACAGTAACTCTGAAGCATTTAAAATACACATTTTTTTAACCAATGCCGGGCCCTCAGTCAACTTCGGCTTGGCCACTACTAAGGCCAGAAGTGGTGGTCACTTTATTATGGAGGCACCTAATAGGTGGGCCACCTTTGCCTCCTATGAAAAGACGAACAGTTACAACCATGCCTTCTCCGGGATTCTAACCCGGGCCCTTTTGTATCGCAGTCGGCTCCCCTAACCACTATACCTTCTGGGCGGCACATAGTTTAAAATAAAAAGCAATAATTAAATTCTCAAACATAAGCATAAATAATATGTTCCTACATATGCTGTCGTTTCAAATGGCCGAAAACTTGGACCTTTAACGTGTTGGTCTGGAATGGCCATTATCATTTAGTCGTCTTATCACCGAAAATTAAGGTGTATTCTAGAGAACTAAAAATTCCGTCCCAGTTGATGAAGGGACGGATCCGAGGGTCTCCCACCTTTCATAACCTACCATCAATTTTCTCGAGAAGACTTTCGACTAACCAGTATTTGAAGTGTCATTTTTCATTTAAAGTAAGCTGAGATTTCCTTTTCAAAATACAGAAGACGTATTCCTTCAAGAATATAAAAGAAATACGTTATTCCAAACTCTTAAAGAAATAAGTATTTCCAGTCAACGGGATTATCACATGACTGCATGAAAATAAAGACACAGCTGTAAGACAAATCTCGAAAAAGTAAAATTTGCATACAAGTTATCATTTGAAATAAGAGAAAGAAGACTAATAAGTGGTGAACTATATTTGACAGCAAATTGCAGCAGATTTGGTCTTCGTAATTTCTATTCATCATAACGGAATAAGAAATTCAGCTTTTAAATTTAACTTTAATGCATTATTGCTGGGTTTTCTAATGGTAAAAACATTTGAAAGAAAATACATTTCTCTATATATAACTTTTTAAAACTAACACGAGCAAAATTTCGATAGCATATGGAGCGCCTTTCATCGCTTAGTACAGACTTGTCTACTGACGGACCTCTCGGGCTCTTAATTTCCAAAATCATTGCTGATTCAAAATCCCACTAAAAGTGTTTTTTGTTGAAAACTTTTGATTTCCGTTTATGAGATCCCAAAACGAGATGAACGCCTATTTACATATCTGAAGACATTTTCCAGCATTTAATCAAACATTTTTGCCAGCGTAGTTATATTAGCTTTGATTCTGAGGTAAAGGAAAAATCTGGTCACCAAAAGTAGTAGCCGAAGGTTCTCGAGAGTCCAAAGCATGCCACCCCGAAAGAAATTACGTAAAACAAGAGGTGATGTAAGAAGAGTAAAGTGGAGTTGCGCCTTTGATATAACGCCGCTGTCATCTTGGATCATGTGACACCGGGAAATGTCGTCGTCAACTTGGATTTTTCCGGAAATGAAGTGTTTGAAGACGTAATGTTTTCTCAAAGTTTCATTTTTATTTTGTGACAATGACAATAATTTTCAAAATTTTATTTTATGGCAACGACGAATTTTTCTTCGTTTATTTCGGCAACGGTCTCTCGAACCATGTGTTTGGAATGCTTTTAATTTGCTTTTAATTTTCATTTATTATTTTAAATTTATTTTTTAATTTAATTTTTAATTTTTGTACTTTTTAATTTAATTAATTTTTTAATTTCCTTTATTATTAAAAATAATAAAGTAAAATTATTGAAAATTGATGTCATTCTAAGCACCTGGTTCAAGAGATCGTTGTCACAAAAAACGAAAGAAGTTCTTCATTGTCAAAAAAGAAAACTTTGAAAAGATATTGTCTTTGTCTCAAAATGAAAACGAAACTTTTCAAACCATTACGTCATCCAAACACTTTAACTTATGTTGCGGGAAATTTCAGGATGGCCGCGTCACTGTCGGGTGTCACGTGATTCAAGCCGGCCGCGGTACATCGAATGCGCTGCTTCATTGCTTTCTTCTTTCGCTATCTATCGTTCTATTACGTAATAACTTCCGGAGTGGCATCCTTTGGGCTCCAGAGGATCTTCCGTTACTACTACCGAGCTTTCGGAAACTGAATATTGCATTTTTGTTTACAAAGTAACCCAAACGTGCCCGTTATTCATGATCGTTAGAAACAGACAGACATACATAACATAGTACTAAAAAAAACTAGATCTGGAAATAATCTCCATCAGCATTCATGACCTTTTACAAACGTACCTGCAGAGATAAAACTTGGTGGTCTTGGACCCAAAGAAGTCTGTGAGGTGTGAAACAGGTCTGTTTCATTCTCGAAGGAATTTCCACGGAGATGGCTGTCCCGCGAATGTAACAGGTCCTGATATGTAAGGCGTTAGTTCTCGCAAGCATAGAATCTCCCAGCCAATTCACTGAATGGTGGCCCAGTCACTTGTGACAAAGACCCAGGATGGCGTGGATGATTGGCCTTTATGGCACGCCATCCTGGGGTCATCTAAGAGCCAATTCACTGAATGGTGTCACAGGTCCTAGTCACATGTCTGCACTAGTTACTTGTGATACTGCATTATTGTGAAGGCACAAAACGCTCTTATGATTGAAACGATTGCTCCTTTTGCTGCAATGCATGTTGCACCTGCGAGTAAAGCCAGGTCTATAGTGATGGTGTGGCTCGATGGTAGTAGCTCGTGATGAACCATTTAGTGAACAGACCACCAGATATACAGCTTAATCTTATGCGTATGAAGAGATGAACATGAGATGAGGGTCACCGGGTGACAAACGATGTCTTGGATAGAATAACGACCAATACCTATAAGAGGCGATGAAAAAGTTTTAGTCCGAAGGCTGTACCGTCCATATTTGGTATGCCAGTCATATAAAATGGCCTTGAGCACTTAAGTTATTATCCCACTGCTTCATCTGATTGAATATATCCGTTAATAACCACTTGCGAAAAACTTGACCAAATATGAGTGCGTTGCAATACCAAAATAGCTACGACAAACAGGTTGTCATTCATTGTTCCTTGTTACTGTCAATGTGTGAGGTACAAACTTGTACACCTTCCCTATGCAATGCAGGTGAAATCGGATCAAAGGCTCAGGTCTCGAACTGAACTTTTGGAACCAATATCTGGCGGTATGTTGATTCATGGCATTCATCCAAATGCCTGACATACATGACTTTAGGTAGCAGTTTATAAGCCCACCTCAAAGTCATACAGCAAACAACCGCGAAAGAGCTGCTTCAATATTTTCATTTTCATACTGGACAAACTACTACGATAACTTTGTGTATGCGTAATGCGCCTGCATTAATATGCAGGTCGACGGTTACCTTAACTGTTTGAAGGGCGGTGGTTACCTACAGTAACCACCTTTTCTACAGAACGTCTTACTCTCTCGCGTGAGTGGTTTTCAAGACTGACCGTTTCTGAAGTTCCCTTGTAGCTCACTAGATGGCAATCAAGAAATATAAGCCAATCAAGAAACGTAAGCCAGTAGTTGACGCAGCAATTCGTCTTCAAGAAAATAAACATCAGCCATCGAAGGCAACATCACGACGATGTGCACTCTGCAGCACCAAGAAAAAGACTGCAAGAACAGTGTGGGAATGCAGCACATGCGAAGTTGCACTCTGCTTGAAAAACGAAAACTGCTTCCATGAGTACCATAGAGACCAATACGTTGTAGGCATGTGCTTTGTGGGCGGTGGTCACTGCCACTAACCACCAGATGTGGCCAGTTTTTTCATGCGTCTTGGACAAAATATGTGTAAATTGTCGCATATAATTTCATTGTAACACCTGATATAGTAAATGAAACAAGAGTTTTGTTTAAAAAGTTAATTGCCTTTTCCTGTCTCTCAAAGAATTAACCCTCCCAGCGCCTGAGTCACTTCGTTTCTCTCTGTAATCTCTTCGTGAAATCAGACTTTAAAAATGGCAAGAACTTTTTGGTTACCTTATAGAAACGAATACTTAAATAATCGCGATACAAATTTAACTGAGAAATGCTGGAAGAGTTCGAAATGCTTTTTCAAGTGAGATGGTACAGTTGTCGAGAGATATCATCCTCTTCAATAAGTGAGACTTCAGGAGCTTGTGTGCAAAAGTTCCCAAAATTAGTGTCATCTGTATTAAACGTGCTGTTTTGTGTAATGTTACATTGCATTGTGAATGATAATTCACAATATCCATGCTTTCCAGGTGCAGTTTTATGTTATTCTTAATCATGAATATTCCAATGTTTTAATATGCATTTCTGAATCGGTGCTTTATTTAGTAAAATATTCCTTTATGAAAGAAAATTTATTTCTTTAAAATGCAAAACCAGTTTTTATCAATACAAATACCGACCGGTTGAAATATGAATGAATGAGAAAACTTGCTTTCAGAAGATTTGGGAATGTTGAATATCATAAAAATATTAGATTAAAAATTTCGTACAGAATAGCTGGAATATGGGGAGCATAGAGGTAATATTTTCACAAGAAATATGTGCAATACATATTTATATACATTAGTTTGGATATTGTTTACAATAAGAAGCGAGTAGCTTTGTAACAGTTTAGATTGGCCGAAGAAGGGAAGTAAAGTGCGTAGTTATTCAATATAGAAGCTTAGTTTAAGAGAAAGGGTTTGGTTCAAATTAACTTCATCATCATTGTTGCGTAAAACTCATACGATACGGATTAATCTAGAAATGACGAAGTAAAGGAAAAGGTATAAATAATGGTTATTTTCAGGACAGAAAAGAAAAATACTCAAATTAAAGTAGAAGAGAAAGACGTCAATGTGACAATCAAAATCGCTGAAACAACCTTGCATTTGGCGTACATTTATCAAAACGCTCAATCGATTTTGAGGGCAGCTACAGGTCCCTCTTCATCAGGAGAACGAAATTTCTAGAAAAAAAGCTTCAATTCACTCTGTACACAACCTTTCTTTTTTCTAGAAATTTCGTGCTCCTGATGAGCAGGGACCTGTAGCTGCTCTCGAAATCGATTGAGTATTTTAATAAATGTACGTCAAATAGAAGGTTGTTTCAGCGATTTTGACCCAAATTAAAATTGAGAATTAAAGGACTATTGCTAATTTAAGTTATAATTTTTGATTTATATATTTTTTATCTTAACGTAGATAGAATTATTATTATCTTCAGATATTTTCTTCTAATTTGTTTATGATTCTGTAATAACTTTACAGTCTTATATTTATTTTGAGATAGATTTTGTCTCATAAAAACTAATTTACTTGAATTTATTATTCATTATGTTTTTGAATATTTACTTATGGATTCCTATTTTTTTGTGATTACAGTGATCTTGCATAGTCGTGTTTGTTTCTCATAAATTAAGCTGAAGTGATAAATAATAAATTAAGCTGAAGTGA
This sequence comes from Stegodyphus mimosarum, assembly GCA_000611955.2. Lineage (NCBI taxonomy): Eukaryota > Metazoa > Arthropoda > Arachnida > Araneae > Eresidae > Stegodyphus > Stegodyphus mimosarum. Next base: position 396,397 of record KK116533.1, on the reverse strand, counting down.
AAAGTGTTATCCACAAAAAGCTTTTAATCCGTAATTTTGCGCAATATTGTAGTTTACATTTATATCTATATATCTCTCTCTATATATATACATTCTTTTGCAAAAAAATCGACACACCAAGAAGGACTTTTGCGATCGTGACGAAATTTGGAATGCAGAAACATCTTGATCGAACATGAAAATGATCAAAGTTTCAAGGCAAATGAACAGAAATTGCGAGCATAGCGCATGTTTCTGGTGCGCAATTCGCAAAATATAAAACCAGTAACAGAAAAGGAAAATTTATTTTTTTTTGTTGCTGTCATTGTAATTCCGTGAAGAAGCAACTAAAGATACTATTACGACGATATCCAAGACCTCACAGACAACTAAACGACTTCGAAGGTGGTCGCACTGTAGAGTTGTGTGAAGCTGGGTGGTCATATCGAGCAATAGGCCGCCACCTGCAGCGTACATACACTGTGCAAAGATGTTAGCAGCAATGGTCGCTGCAAGGAAATTGCCGACGAAATGAAAGCTCTGGAAGGCCAAGGAGCACAAATGGCGAGGCAAGATAGGATGACTGTTCGCCAGGCATGAACTGCCCCAACGGTATCATTGTCGATTATTTAACACATTACAACCACGTCTGTACCTCCCGTGGTGCCCCGCCCGTCCACCATCTCAAGGCGCTTGTCTGAGCTACAGAGGCTTTTAAGACGTTTGCCTTTGACCCCACAACATCGACTCAGTCATCTGGAGTGGTCTCGCAGCCGATCATCATGGCTGCCATCAGACTGGCATCATATAGTGTTCAGCAATGAATTCCGCTTCACTCTTGAAGCAGATGACCACCGTGTTCGTGTCCGGAGAGGACGAGGCCAGCGGTCCCAATCAGCCTTTGTTTTACAAAGGCATACAGCCATAACTCCTGGTTTGATGGTGTGGGGCGCTATTTCTTATAACAATAAGCCATTTTTAGTCCTCCTCCGTACATCTTTAACAGCTCAACGATATGTTGATACCATCCTGCGGCCGGGTTGCGTTACCCTTCCTGGCACGTCATCCTGGAGCTATTTTCCAACAAGATAACGCCAGGCAACACACCGCTCGCATATCTCTGGACTGTTTCCATGCGGTTGATATACTTTCTTGGCCAGCAAGATCACCAGACCTTTTTCCAATCGAGCATGTCTGGGACATGGTAGGCCGCCAGATTCTGGCACCGCAAAATATCGCAGATCTAGAGCGACAACTGATGACTGCCTGGCAGAATGTGTCGCCGGATAATATTAAGAACCTGTACCATTCCTTGCCTCGATGAATTCAAGCATGCAGTGCCGCCAGGGGCGGTCCGACCTACTACTACTTTGAACACTCAATGGGTGATTGTGAGCCGTGAACAGGTATTATGACGTTGACTTTTTAATCATTTTATTATCTGTGTATGAGCTATACACATATTCAATTTATTCAAAAACAACAGCTTCCTTCATGGTGCTTCGGTTTTTTTTTGCAAAAGAGTGTATATTACTTCGACTTCATTCTAGATCCCATAACACAGCAAAGATAATGCTTATTGGGTACTATAATCTTCATTTACCTTGTCTTTTGTATGATAAAGAGATGATTTAATATGATTACAAAGAGTTAATCCTTAAAACGAGATTTAATTTCGTCATGCAATAAAATTTTCCGTGAAAGATTATTCGCAGACTAGTTATGATTTATTAAACAATCAAAAGATGCACCCAAAGTCGTCATGGTTACGAGGTCCGTTGGCGCCTGAGCAGAAGAAAACATTTCGCTAATAAAATATTGTTCATTTCTAGCATGCACACACAAAATTGCCCACTATTCTCCCACCCATCCTCCCCTACATATCAAGTAACTCATCCGAAAGACCACATCGCTTTGTTTTCTTTTGTCATTCCCTTACAGCATCCATCATCCAAGGGGCAAACCCTTTCATCTCGCAAAGATCAATGGTCATCCGGAGTGATGCGGGAGAGCAATAGCATCTCAAGATACAGATGAGGGAGTCATCACTTAAGGGAAGCCATGAAAAATAGTCCCTCTTCTGAGGGACCCAAAGGCTTGGGGACGTAATGGCGGCTAATGGCCAAGAGGTCACGCCACGTGAGCCGGAAGCCAGTCACGCCGGCTTCCGGAGCTCGAGCACAATAACGCATTTTCCATGTAACTTCATACCACAGATCGTTAGTAGAAGAGTAGCGCGTTTCTTTCCTTGTAAAGAGTTTCCTTCGTAGGAATTTGTTGTAATTTGGCTTTTGTAGGATTTAAAGGGGAATGAATGTAATAACCAATAATATAATTATGTAGTTTTAGAGATACAAAAGCTTGTATTTCATTAAATAAGAAAATTAGTGGCTTACTTAAATTAATCAATGCACGAGAGAAGGTTTTCAAAATTCGAAATGAATGTTACGGTGGACTAAATAGCTAAACGTCAACCAAAATATTGAATTTGGTTTCTTACGCTCGTAACATATACCTAACTACATCGTATGCAAAAAACCGAGTTCAAATATTCTAATTTTTAAAGAAGTTACAGGCATTTAAAGTGTGTAAACAACGTAAACTTTGCAGTTTAAATTTTGGAGAAAATATAAAAAAAGTATTTCAACAGTTATTTACTGATGTTATAATTTATACATTTAACCAAAAGAAGTGTTTATGTCTAAAAAAAAAGGCTAGAAATGTCAGTATTGACAACTGTGAATTTAGTAAATCCTATACGCGTAGAACAGGAGGAAACAAACTCGTTTTCTCTACTCGTTGCAAACAAGCGTGATCAGCGTCGCTCGAACCAAAGCAAAAAGAGAAGTTTACCTGCTTGAAAAAAAAAAAAAAAAACGGAAATAGCAAAACACATTGTAAAGCATTAAAAGATAATATTAATGTAACAAATTAAGGCATATGTTGCGAGTGAGTTTTAAAAGTTTCATCGGATATAATGCATAAATTATGTCTACGTATAACTTCAAATCGCATACCAATTTGCGATATGATTATTTTTGTCATATTTAACATTATGACATTAAAAATAGTTAAATGATACGAAAATGTTATCCAGTGTTTACAAATTCACATTCAGTTAATTTGCCGTTTCTCATGATCATGTACTGAAGGTAGGTTTGAAGAAAAACTTTAAACTCGGTTTTCTCGAAACAAATGTTTTCACAGTTCATGTGTTTTGAAAATGCGTCTCATTTTTAGTTAAAAATGAAAGATATTTGGAAGAAACTATCTTGTTATATGTTACAGTAGATCTGTGTATGTATTTTTGGACACGAGGTTATTGAGAGGTTTAAATTTGTGATAATGTATAACAAAAGGTGACATTTTACCGAAAACTGGGTTTAAATTCACAAAAATCCTTTTTTAAAATTTCTGATCCAACATATTCAATAAAGGATACACAAAAACTTTTGTCGAGTCTTTATAACTAATTTAAAGGAAAAATATTGAAAATTAGAGCGCGAGGAGCATTTTAAATCTTTAATTAAAATAACTAATTATCTGTTTTTAAAATTTTTAATTTCAAATAAATTGAAATTTTGAACAGACGTTTTATAAACTGACCTTATAATATGTATATGTATGAAATTTCTTGTTGAAAACACAAAAACTTAAAAACTAATTTTTAAAGTTCACCGTGCCCTTAAAAAAGGGATGATTAACCACACATAAAATCGGTAAAGAACCAAATAGGTAGTTAGAGAGAATTTTGTCTGTAAGTAAAAATTATAAGGCTTTAGGAAATTAAAATCTACTATTGATCTTGTTCTCCAGCTTTTAGTTAATACAAAAGAGTTAACTGGATTTTTACAGTCACATAAGCCAAAATTTACAAATAAATTTAAAAAATACTTTTTTTGCAATACCTGATGAAAATCTACTGGAATTTATTAATCATCCGCATTAAGTATAAACCGAGTGACTTCATAATTTCTATCTATCAGTCTTTTCTTAGATAGTTTTCAAACTATTTTCTAACGCTTAAGTTTATAAGGTATTTCGCTCGCCTTCTTCGCATGCCTTCGTGGTGTAGTGTTCAGCAAGCTCGACGCGTAACCGAGAGGTTGTCCGTGGTTCGATTCCCGGCGAAGGGGTTGCTAATTTTTGCATTCTTTTGCTTCCAAAAAATCCTAATGATTCCAGAAGTGGCGTCCGAACTAAAAGGTGGTGGATGATGATTCTCCACCACCGGGGTTTGGCGATTGGGTCCCCTGATCCCAGTCGCCCTTTAAAAGGGGGAGTATATAAGGCATTTCTCCCGCCTTCTTCGCATGCCTTCGTGGCGTAGTGGTCAGCACGCTCAACGCATAACGGAGAGGTCCTTGGTTCGATTCCCGGCGAAGGCGTTGATCATTTTTCATTCTTCTGCTTCCAAAAAATTCTAATGACTCTGCAAGTTTTTTAATTTAACTTTTTAAGTAAAATCTAACTATAAGTTAAGTTATAATTTTCAAGTTGCTATTCTTAGAGTTAACTATATTTAACCTAACTATAAGAATAGCAACTTAAAAATTTTTAAGGAACAAAAATCAGCATACATTTTAGAAATTGTAAACTCGCTGCTATATTTTACACATAAATTCGAAGGTCAAAAATGTCACATGATGACAGACTATAAATAAAAAACAGCACGCATTTTTTTGTAGCAATATTTATGTTTTAGCTTTGCATCTTTTAAAGTATTCTTCTAATTATTTCATACATTTCCTTTAATGTATTACCACAGTGAATGAAAATTCCCCCTTGAACAATTTCTGTTAAATTTTTGCGCAGAGTATGTTGCTGAGAGGAGGACTTTTCGTATCGACCCAAGCTCACGTCCTTCTCGAGTTAAAGTCATTGAGATTACCACACTTCTAATGAATATGCATTAGCCCTTCACCGCCGAAGCGAGTCCTCTTTGAAAGCTAATACGCTAGCCCGATGTTGTTCCATTAGGTCCGGTGTTCGCTCAGCGTTCTATTAAGCGAGTTAATTAGCTGACCAAACACCGACTCTGTGTATAAAAGGGCGTGTTTAACCACCTCCAAGTAGGAGAAAGGAATTTGATCACAAAGGAGGGGATCGATGATTTGCCACTTATTAGGAGACACCGTGGATCAAATACTTCTGCGATGCGAAGAGTTGTACGCCATTTGACTTACATTAGTGTTTCCCAAACCGTGGAGCATCTGCGGTGAACAAGAATGGGTACTACTTTGGTAGACGGTTGCACGGATTTTTCGCGATTTAAGTTGGCGTAAATTTTGGCGCGGTTTTTACAATCGTCAGCCATCTTCAAAAACTCTGTTTTTACGTATTTTACGCATAGTAAAGTATTCGAAACTTTAAAAAAAAAATATCGTTAAAAATAATGGATCAATTTCTTGTTGTAAACGACGTCGTTTTTTTTTTAAGATGGCAGGCAAATGTAAATGAATACGTTTACTACGAATATAAAATACTAAAGTAAGGTTAAATTATTACTTCCATATAGCAAGGAAATAAAATAAAAACATTGCTATGAAATCTAAGGAATTCGAAGAGATTGTAGGGTTCAACTCTTTAAATCTTAAGTTCTTACTTAGAACCCCACGAACACTTTACAAGCGAATAATCGTGAATAAGTGTGAACAGAACAAGTGAGACTTGAGAAGGGTTTAAAATCCTTTATTATTCGGTATATTTACAATAAGTTCCGGCTTGGAACTTTACAATAAAGCCACCACTCGGGCTTGAACTTAAATTCTAATAATTTGAACTAAAATTAACTTAACTAAGGTTCTTAAATAATATAGCCGAAGCTATCACAATCTAACTAGTTGGCCCCTAAGTATTAATTGAATCGGTGAAGCCTAGCAAGGGCCTAGATAGGGCCGAGCGTAGTAACAGCTAAGAGAGATGTGGCCGGAAGGCAAACGCGCGCTACTCAGGGAATCAGACTCTCTCTCTCTCTCTTCAAGTCGTTTAAGTCACGACTTAAATAGTACTCATTCTCATTTGCGTTCTCTGCGTTTCTGAATTCCCATTCTGGCAGGAAATTGTAAGCTGAAATTAGAATAAGATAGGAAAGATACAAAACTTAAAATAACTGTTAGAAAACGCATTATAAACCTTAGAAGATAAGTAATAAAATTTTGAAATGGCACTGTAATGCACAAAAATTCAGTGACCCATCAGGGAGCTGAATACATTACGCACAGAATTCAAATTATTTAAATAATCATACATAATAACATCATTTCTTTAAAAAACCGCAATATTATTAATACCCTATCGGCTCTTCCACTAGTCGCCCGTAGGGTATAAATATGATCGACCTTCGCTTTCTCGCTTTTGCAGAATTTTTTGCTCCTGATGAAGGGGGACCTGTTTTGCCCTCGAAATCGATTGAGATTTAGCAAAATCTACGCCGAATACAAGGTTGTCGATTTGCCTGTTTTATTCTCTAAAATGTCCTTGTTCGATAATTCTTTCACTGCGTGAACCTGGTGCTGCGTTAACCATAATGCCGATTATTATCGTCCGAAACGGTTGCAGCACACTCGTATATTGCATTACATTACTTCTTTCCCGTATACACTGACTACCAGTAAGTATTTGGACACCTATGCAAATGACGATATCTGCGGTCCTAAGGTACGTCACGGACTCCGCCGGTATATATCGTGTAGGAAACAGCATCGGCTTTAGTCGTATGCAAGATGCCTCGCAGTTCGGAGCTCTCTGATTTCGAGAAAGGTATAATTATCGGGTATCACAAATGTGGCTGATCCTTAAGGGACATATCTAGCGATCTGAAGTACCCAAAATCGACAGTGGCCCATGTGATTAAGAAGTGGAAGGTGAGCGGTGATTGTCGGAATGTGCCCCGAGTCGGCAGACCAACGAAGACCGACGAGGATAGATAGAGATCGACGAGTGCTGTCCAGAGAAATTTGGAAGAACCGCACCCAACCGATGGCCCTCATCCGCGAGGAGTTTCAACAGGCATCCGGGAGTATAGTTTCAATGAATACCATCCGTCAGGAAGCACATCTGCTTGGTTTTCATGGTCGTGCTGCTGCCCATAAGCCTTTGATCACAAAGTCCAACCGCGCTGCTCGGTTAATGTGGTGCAAAGCACATCCAAACTGAACCGTAGATCAGTGGAAACGGGTTCTTTGGAGTGACGAATCAAGGTTCACCCTTTAACGTTCGGATGGCAGGGTCTGGGTCTGGCGTCTACCTGGAGAACGTCTCCTGCCAGAATGCATTGTGCCAAAGTCAAGTTCGGCGGAGATGGAATTATGGTCTGGGGGTGTTTCTCCTGGTATGGGCTGGGACCCTTGGTCCCCATTCATGGTAAGCTGAACTCCGATGCCTACTGCACTATTTTGGATGACAATGTGCTTCTTACGTTGTGGCAGTTTTACGGGTTGGACCTCTGTTACTTTCCGGACGACAATGCCAGTTGGCATGTTTCGACGTTAACCAAGGCTTGGTATGGTGCCAATGGAGTTCATCGAATGGACTGGCCTGCCCAGAGTCCAGACCTGAACCCTATCGAGAAGAACCTCTGGGACGAGTCGCATCGCCGAATTCAGGGGTGCACTACCCGTGCAAAATCGGTGAAGGAACTTCTATGTCTTCTCCAAGCCGAGTGGAAGAAAATACCACTAGCTGTCAGACAAAGACTTGTGGAAAGTATGCCCCGGAGGGTCCACGCTATAATTACTTCTCGTGGAGGCTCTACCAAGGCTCTACCAACTTTTGATTTTGAATAAAGTTAGTTTTTCTTTTCTATCACAGGTGTCCAAATACTTATTGGTAGTCAGTGTATTAGCAAAAGTGTTGAAATAGGGAACCGGAAAGTCCATCTTATACTTCAGTCGAAATTTCTTTAACAGACACTCCTTAGTCCTATTTTTGGTCCGAAATTGCAATCCCTAGTCTCATACATCGGAGATTCAAGCGAAGAATTCTTGAGTCTCCGATGTATGAGATTAGAGATTGCAATTTCGGACCAAAAATTCAATACCAATATTCGGTATTTTTTAGATCTTAATACCGGTACTAGGAATTTCAGAAAAAGAAAGAAAATACAGGTGTTTCTTTGTTTTATTTGCCAGTTTTATTAGAGAGAGTCAATATCACAAAAAATCATTTGTAACTTATAAATTATAACAGTATAGAAAGAAAGAAAGAAGGAAAATTTTATATATTTAAATCACAAAAAAGTGTAAATATCACTATTCAGTCTATGGCACCATTACAAATTTTTGAAACGGGATCCTAAAAATATAATGCATCGATTCTTAAGCCTGGAATGTAATTTTGTGCAGAAATTACCAGCTGTCGAATACGCTCTTTCAGCATTAAGCTAGTTGGTCGTACTGTTAGTAATGCGCGATATACTTTTTCCAAGTATTTACCTCTAAATCGCTCATCTTCCAATAAATAGATTTTTCGTCTCAATTCTTATTTCTTATTTACTTACGGTAAGTATATCTACAATCAAGAGTAAAGAGTCAAGAGTACGCATGTTTGTATGCATATATATCACAAAGCTGTGTAATGAAACATTCTGACAATTGAAAGACAAGCAATAACCAGTGAAGTAGAATATATAACCAGGTTTCTCTCTTCGCGTGTTTAATATTCATAAGATGCCATTAATAACAGTAATATTCTATAATTATGAATACTTGGTCATCAAACGTTTCCACTCAGTGCAACAGTATTTGATACGAAAAATGTGGTTTTGGATATAACTGATTTCTCCATCGTATTTTGGTAAGTTGAAATTTTTTTAGTTATCGCTCATTCTAATTTTTGTTCTAGAGACAATTCCTTTTCACTACCGGTATCGACATGAGTGCCATCATCATCTTCGATAACTGTACCACATTAGTCTGAATGTGGTTAGGTTTGTGGTAAAACATTTTAAGAAAATTTACTGTAAACTTGATCAAATTTGATTTGGTTAGTCTCTTTTCTTTTCTTTTTTATTCATTTTCATTTTTAAAATCATTATAATGATGTAAATACCGTACCTTGTTTTCACAGTTACGAATATCAGATTACGAATCCTGCGCGTGTGCAGGATCGCTCTGAGCTGTAATAGGACAGGACAGTCCTTGGATGATTCCCATATTGTGTCACTTCTATAGACTGTGAGATGCAACTTTGTGTTCACAGTCTAATTAATTTCGCCCGTTAGGAAGACGTAAAAACAAAAACGCATGCTGTTTTGCTATGTTGGCGACCCCTGAACATAGAGTGGAGACAATTTAAAAGATTTCTAGTAAATACCGAAAAAAAGAAAAAAAGGCTTTTAAACTTGTGAATACCGGTATCAGAAAATTGTGCAAATGGTTCAAAATACCGGTATTCGGTATCCCGGTATAGCGGCATTGCAATCCCTGATAATGTGGAAAAACTTTGTAAGGAACTGCATACGAAGATGTCTAATTTCAGGTCCTCCTCTTCCTCTCCAGCTGAATCAACAGCAGTTGTGAGGAAAAGAACACGAAATGCTTCTTGTTCGTTCTAGAGCTCTTCTTGACGAGTCCCATATGGGACGCTAATGTTGTCAGGACTGAGTGTTCTGTCAGTCAGTCAATGATTTTATAGCCGAATTATTGCAAATAATGCAACTTTACCGGCTCAATGACAAAATTTGCCTAAAAAGGCCACAAGACGTTGAAAGTCCAGACAAATAAAAAATAAAAGAGTAAAGGTCAAAAGGGAAGCCACAAGTGGCAAATACAAGACGACTGAAAAGATATACAATGCATAATAAATATAAAATATACAAGTTTAAATACGATACAGTATCATGAGTTACAAAACAGTTAATGTAAATTGAAAAGTATAAGTAAGGTAGGCACCAAACATGTACAGGATATTAAACATTGTGTGAACGGAAACCAGTCATGAATTTTTATTACGTGGGGAAGTTAGCACTCCGCGTGAGGAATGCTGCAAGTGCACGAAGGTCAACGTCCTCTTCAAGGATGATGTAATCAAACGTGTTGAAGTGCTTCAGTCGGTCACAATTTATGGCTTTATCGAAGAAATTTTTGTTCAATTTGTGCAGATATTTTTCCATAGTTTCAATTTGTAGATCCTTATGTAGCATATCGTTAGAAACATAAAAGTGAACTCCGGTAATTAATCTTAAGAATCTATTTTGAATAATTTGAAGAATTTTAATATCCTTTGCCTTATAGGCTGCCCATGCGGGTGAAGCGTATGTCATAATTGGACGAATAATAGCAGTGTATATGTGACGTTTTTTATAAAGGTCTAGTCTTGAATATTTTCCAAGTAAGGGAGTGAGGCTGTTAATTACTCCTATGGTCTTCTGTTTAATTTTTGCAATATGATCATTCCACTTAAAGGAGGTGTTCAGCACGATACCAAGGTACTTGGCTTTGGTGACAAGTGGTATTTTTTCATTAAATAATTTCAATTCACCATAGAATCCTTTGCGTGCATATCTTCTCCGGATGAGTAAAAGTTGAGACTTTGATGCATTAATAGCAATACGCCACTTGGTGCACCACGATTCAATGGAAGGCATAAATTTTTGAAGTTTTAATACTGCATGTTCAGCCCTAATGGATCTGACAGCCACTGCAGTATCGTCCGCATAGCAGCCGATAAAGCAGCCGCTAATCAGATCCAGGGGCGGAAAATCTGACACATAAAAGAGATAAAGAAGGGGTCCTAAAATAGAACCTTGTGGAACAGAAGCTTTAATATTCCTGAGACTTGAGTGTTCATTTTCTATGGAAACAAAAAATTTTCTATTTGTAAGAAAGGAGTATAGTAACTTGATCATTTCCGGTTCAATGTTTAAGGAGATAAGCTTGTAGATGAGCCCCTCATGCCAGACGCGGTCGAAGGCTTTCGCCACGTCTAGCATGAGTAAGGCTACACAAGATTTGTTATGCAGAGCATTTCCAATAAATTCAGTTAGCCGAACGAGCTGTTTAACAGTTGAAAGGTTTTTCTGAAATCCAAATTGTTCCTTGGGTAAAAGATCGAAATAAGTTTGAAGTCTGTTCATAATAATTCGCTCGTAAATTTTGCCTAGACCAGGCAAAAGGCTGATAGGTCGGTAACCTTCTGGCTTCATATGATCTTTGCCAGGTTTAGGAATCAGGATAATTTTGGCTTTTTTCCAGCAAACGGGAAAATATAAATTTGTAAGGCATGCGTTTATGATATTTACAAATCTGCATAGAACATTAGTAGGGAGATGTTTGATTGCAATGTTTGTAAGCTTGTCGTGCCCTGGGGCTTTTTGATTCTTGAGCTTCTTGATAATATAAATAACTTCTTGAGGTGTTGCAAATTTAGGGCATCTATGTACTGCAGGTGCATTAATCCAGTCAGAGATATAATGGTTGACATAATTAGTGAATTCTGGGTCATTTGGTGACTCATTAGGCGAAAACTGAATTTCGAGATGATCAGCATGGACCTCAGCTTTTTCTAAGTTAGTGAGAGCAATTCTTTGTTCCCCATAAATGGGTTTATTTATCGTAGGTTTATTTTTCAGGCGCTTAGTAAAATTCCAGAAGGAGTTGTCAGGCGCGTTGAAATTAAGTATTTTTTCATCCCAGATTTCCTTGCGATGATCTGCAATTTCCTTTTTAATTTCACGATTAAGTTTATTAAGTTGTCTTTTTAATCCAGGGTCCCATGATAAATTCCATCGTTTTCGTAGTTTATTTCTGGTTTTCATTTTTTCTCGAATGCTTGTTGGTAATTTTCCAGTAAATCTATCCGCCGGGACGCTATGCGTTGCATTATCATACGCATGCATAATAGTATCTGTGAGCATGTTGATAGCTCTATCAATGTCGGTGTTATTCTTCAAGGGAAGGAAGGGCGGGTTGTAATTGTATAGAATTTCAGTAAATTTGATCCAATTAGTAATCTTTTTTAAGCAGGGTTTTTCAGTTTTGGAGATTCCAAGAGTGCCAATAACCGGAACGTGATCAGATGTCAAGTCAACTTTAACTTCTAAGCACATAGGAATCGGTATGGTTGTAAGTACAATATCCAAAATATCTCCTTTGCGTGGGTTTGAGGGAAGATAGGTGAAGTCAGTTGGAGCATAGAAGTAGATAGGATGATTTAATATAAATTCAAGCAGTTTTTTACCATTATTATTGGTGCGTCGACAGTTCCATTCTTGATTTTTTGAATTTAAGTCCCCAGCTAAAATTACTGGTTTATTAGCAGGTAATAGGTCTAAAAGTATCATAGGATCTAAGATGTTGGATGGTGGAAGATACATGCAAGAGAAGTAAATAATTCCGTAAACGGGAAGGTAGACAGAAGCAGTGACAATTTCGTGTCCATTCCTACGTATCGTAGAGATTTGGCAGGATTGAAGAGTGGCTTTTACATAAATTGCAGCACCTCCGCCGCGGTGTGTCAACCTGTCACAACGATAACATCTATAGCCAGAGATGTTAATATTTGTGCCTGGCGTAGCAAAAGTTTCCGTTACACACGCTATGTCAATATCATAGCAGCTTAAGAAGTTATGAAATTCAGCAATTTTATCTTGAATGCTACGCGCATTCCAAACTACGAATTTGGTAGGGGGGCGTTTAAGATTTGGACCCATTATTTAATTCTGTCTTGGTGTTTTCTTGACACTTGTTGATTTGCTGCATTTGCTGAGTCAACTGAAACCCAGCAGTTTTAATCACCGAGACGAGCTCCGCTAAATCGGCAAAAACCTTTTTAGCTTCGCTTAATGTATCAGAATATATGCCAGTTGACAGGGCTTTAGCATATGATTTGTTCTCGACCACCCGGTTGCTGAATGTTTTTGGCTGATCGGTTTTAGGTTTTGGAAATTTCTCACACCCTCGAAACGAGGCCGTGTGAGAATTTCCGCAATTTACACAAACAGGAGTGAAGTCCTTATCATTTTTGACTGGGCAGTCATTAAAAAAATGTGATTCGCCACACTTGACACATTTAGGGGAATAATTACACCCTAATTGGGTGTGATTAAACCCCTGACATCGGAAGCATTGTAATGGACCTTGGCGTCCTTTATACTCTTGAATTTTGACACAAAGATCACAGAGGAATTTTTCATTGTAAATTTTCTTTGACTGCACTGTCTTAGGCAGTGTTACTATGAATATAGGGAGGGGAAAAACCTCACCATTCCTTCTTTTAGTCATTTGCTTTATATGCTCAATGACATAACCTAACTCTTCAAGTCTTGTTTTTATTTCATCAATTTCAGTATCTTCATTAAGTCCTTTTATCACTGCCTTAATATTCCTGTCTTGAGGAAGAATAAAAGAGTGATGTTCTATATTAAATTCTCTCAAGACTTTGACGATACTTCTATAATTATCTGCATCAAAAGCAGTAACTTTAATCTTTCCATTAATTCTTTGTCCAAAGAATTTTAATTTCCTAGCATGAAATTCAGTGCAAATTTCCGACCATTTCATGGTGGTGGGTTTAAGTGTAATCGGTGGTAGTTTAGGGGTTTTCCCTGAATTTTCAGATACATTTGGTGTTTTGTCATTGACATCATTTAAGTTGGAAGTGTCCATAATGTCTTCCTCGATGTTATTCATTTTATGTACATCAGTGGTTGTGTTATGAATATTTTTATCTTCAGAAGTAATATTCTGAGATTGATTCGAATTTAGTTCCACATGAGTTGATAACTTGACTTTTTTAAGTGCATTCTTAGTTGTGCGAGTGCGCACTGTTTGATCTCCTCGACGTTTAGTCCTAAACACCTCGTCTGAACTAGTGTCTTGATCCAATGGAGTTTCAGGAGCATGATCATTATTTAATGTAATTGGGCTACGAGCCCGTGCATTTTCACTGAAAGATAAATTATCTGAGTTTCTGGTATCTGAAACAGCAGTTTCATTAACACGAAAATTAGCATGTGAAAAATCAATGCTCAAGGCTTTAATCATATCATGAATGTTAAGTAGAAATTTGAATAATTTCTCCTCAGTGTCAGTAAATCCATTTTGTTCTTTGATCTGTTCAAGTTCAGTAATTTGCGCAGAAACTGCCTCAGTAAGCTTCTCCATCGCAAAGAAAACAAAAATCCAGCGCCCAAGTAATTCGCAGAAAAACCTACGGCCCGGAATCCGACCTGCTCAATGGCAGTCGGACAGACGGATCAGTAGGTAATGGAATTTCACTTAATTTCTTCGAAACTTAAGTAAAACTATTATCAACCAAATTCTCTAAATTAAATATTATTACTTACCCCACCTTTGAGTGTTCCAAAGATTTCCGAAAAACAAATTATGAATTTTACACCAGGTGGTTCACACAATTTCTCAAAACGATACACCAATAAATCAAAAGATTGTGTTTCGAATAAGCAAGTAAACACAACTGAGTCACGAATTTTCAAAGTGCGAGTGTTCTGTGCATACGTTTGGCGAACATATACATGAAGTTGTTAAAGTCCTGATCTTGAACAGGGAGTTGAATACAGCTATGTTCAGTGGAAGTGGTAGAATAACTGCACGCAAGGAGGGTTTTAAAATGACCCTTTTATTAAACTGCTATTTACAGCCACTTCCCGACTCGGAAGGGATAACAGAAAATAATGACCGCACTTGGGTCTAAACCGAACAATCAAATAATTTAAAATAAAGTTGAGTAGAAAATTAAGTAGTCGTTGCTCTCAGAGCTATAAACGCGAGGTTGGCCTCTATGCTAAACTATCAAGGCTGCGTAACTTAGCTAATACTAACGCACTTAGATAACTTCAATAAGTATTAGAGTAACATCACTAAAGCTTAGAATTTAAATACTAGCTAGTCAGGCGAACGTCGAACAGAGCCGCAGTGATCTGAGACTAAAAACTCTCTCACACCGAGAAGTTCCTCGCTAACCTTTTAAATACAAAACTCGGCTCCACTTCAAATTAGCATAAAGCTGAAACGGGCGCTCATTCTAACGGGAAGTTGAAATATGAGTTCATAGGAAAGAGAAATTAACATAAAACTTTGTTAGTTTAAACTAAAACCTTACAATGTGATCCCACGTACATTCACAATGACCTCTAACAGTTCCTCCGTATTCAAGGAAATGTCTCTCAAGGGTTGCAGTGTAAATTTTGCACTTGAGGTATCAATGATCTACTCAGCTTCGGAGTAAATACCAAAAAATCAAATGTTTCGAGGAATGCAAAATACTCTCGACTGGCATTCAATTAATGATATTATTTTACTTATCATTATACTAATTTAGATAAGCAAATAATAAGACAGACCAGAAAATTTTGAATATAAATACGACCGTTACGCCCACTGCTTTCCAATCTTTGCAGAATGCTTTACTCCCGATAAAGACGGACTGGTAGCTGTTTGCCTTCGAAATCGATTGAGATCTTGACTTAAATCTGCGCCAAACTCAAAGTTGTTGTGCTACTAATTTTAATAAGGTTAACTACTGAAATCTAATTAATTATTTTGAGAACATTTTGATTATTCTGTTCTCGCACGTATCGTTTGAGACAGAATCAACCTTAAAATTTTACTGGAGACTACTCGGTGTATTTCTATCTTGCAAAAGGAGAATCACCTCAGAGCAGTTTGTGCTAGTCATATATTCCGAATTTGCTTTCGAACGTAGATAGTAAACGACTGGATAGCATAAAAGTCGACATTTTTGGAGTGACATCCGTAAGACATAATCATCCAACGAATGCAAACGCAAATGTATCAGCAATTATCGATTAAATCCCTCATTAGTAAGGAAACAAAAGCACTCTGTACTGATTAAAGGGAAAAATCTCGTTACACCCAATTTGTCGCGTCCAAATGTTCGCTTAATGCGAAATAAATATTAACAAAATTTTTAATTTGTATTGCCTATCCTGCTTCAGTTACATCGAAAGCCCCACACTCTGAACGTCACATTTCCCTCCCCTCTGCGCCCCTTGCCACTCTTCGCTGTCGCTGAAACCGCAACCAACCGGAACAGCTCGAAGTCGGTGCCTCCCCCTTGAGAGACTTTCTCCCCCCACCCAACTCCCGTTTAACAAAGGAATCCCCGCACAATGGTCGATCTGGGCGCTATGAGCGAGCTTCGAAATTTATATTTAGGGAAAAAACGGAGGGAAAAAAGCTATTGAATCGATTTCCTTAACGGTTTAGTCGTCAAGGGGAACAGAGAAATCCACTTAAAGGAGTAAAATGTACTCTTCTCCACCCCCAACTCCACCCTCGAGTTCGAGAATGGGAGTGGGGAAGGTGGAAAAGAAATGTAAGTCCTTTGCAGACGTCAGCGATAATTTGGAGGGGGGGGGCGATTGCAAGGATATGGAGGTAAGAGAGCTGTGAAGTCATTTCTTCAGAATTCCGAAGGTTGGTAATAAAAATTTGGCAAATGTGCGATTTTCAACCTTCTGTTTCAGTATGCAAGTATTAAAACAATTAATTCTGATGATTAAAAGCTGAATTTTTTTTTTTTACTGCATATCGGATGCAAGTTATTAAAACAAGAAATGCAGAAGATAGGATTGAAGAACAGAAACAGAGGTCAATCGACAAAGAAAGAAAACCATGGAAACGTGCTTTCATTTTAATGATTTTCAACATACTGAGTATTCTGAACTGTTGTCTTTTGCAAACTGGCTCACGTAAAGAGCACGAAAAGATTTATATTTTCAATTCAATGACAAGACTTTTCAAGAAGTTCAAGACATTTTTAGTTTAATTAACTGAATTTCGATAAATAAAGATTCAGGTTTCAGTAACAAATTTCGAGTATGTCTTCTAATTATTTAGTAAAATTATAATCAATGTATAAGAATTATACATGGGTTACTGCAAATGAGATTTACAGCTTAGGTATCTTATGTATTTGCAAATTAGGAATGAAAATTAGTGAAGATCCACGGACTGTAGACTTGAAAAGTGTCGCCAAGCACAGTCCCTGCCCAAATGGGCCAAATGGGAAAGCGACTGTGATTACAAAGGGTCTTCAATCAAAGGATTCAAAATCGAAATACATAAGCAGCCTAGATCAAAGCACTGTAGAATGGAAGGTGATAGCTGAGAGCATATTATGGCACCAGTGATTTATCGAGGGGTCAGGAAGGCTTATTTTAAACTAAGATGAAAAATTATCGTCTAGACTTCAAAATCGCGCTATTACAACAGAATTTTATCGTCATAATATTGTTATGTTTTTTTCTTCATCGTACGTACGTTAAAGGGCTCGCGGATTTAAAATAAATAACGACTACACTTGATGAAGTAATGAAACACACTTTATTGGCCAGTATTTTTCAAGACAGCTCCAAAAACACTTTTACAGTCGTCGAAGAACTACTGTAAACACGCTGAGCCAATCAGCGACACAGCCTTCAGGCTATCAGGCTATAACGGTGAAAACAGCTTCACGGCAAAGCACCATAGAACTACTCCCGACTTGGTTGTTCTCGGAACTCCACGTACTCTCGGGACTCTCCACTCTACAACTCGCGATGCACTCGACGATACAGTTAACGACTGGGTTCGGTCGTTCTCGAAGCTTAACACACTCTTAGAGAAAAGCTCGACGATGCAATAACTCGCGGTACACTGAGAAATTCTCTGGATGCTCTCGACGACCGACTCGGCATTAGAGTACAAGACATTCGCTCACTGACTGGCTGTCAATTCGATAGACTCCGCAGTGACAGACTGCTCGCGTACCAGCAGTGTTTATATAGCTTTTTGCCTGTGGTCGAGAACATTCTGGGCTAAACCAGTAAGAATTCGTTTCAGAAAGTTCTCCATCCGTCTATGGCATATGGCCAATTTTGTTGCCAAATGAGCGATTCCTCGCCAAATGTGTCAACCCTGCCGTCCATTGCCATTTTCTGGCAACCCTAAATCGGCTTTGCGGGGAAAGCTATCTTACCGCGCCTGGACATTTCGTAACAATATTAAGAATACCAATTAGGCGATAAAACTTGAAAATACAATTCAGGAAGCTAGGAAAATTAAGAAAAGTCTTGTTGATCTCATTTCCCTCCTTAAGCAGTCAAGCTAAATTGCTTTAAATTGGCATTCTGAAGCAGGAGAAAACAAATACAATAAGCAGCAAGCAGGAGTTACAAAAAATTTCATAGAGTAACTCAGTAGAACACCATGCTTTGGATTCACAAAAACTTCCTAATGATAATGAATACACCATTTTATGCAAATTAATGAGGAAACATATACCTAGTGACCGACACTCATTTATTCATTATGAGACGTTGTTATTGAAAGAATATCCTAAGCTACTGTGTTCGCAGGTACCACAAACTTCGACATCGCCAGTGGCCATCTGTGCCGAAGGGCTTCACCTGCCATTTCTTCACGGCGTGAAAAATAAACATAAGTTTGAGATGGTAAAATTATCCAAAATCAAGAGAATATTATGTTTTGCAGTATTCTACGCTGCAGACTTGAATTAAGAAATTCATATAGTATCAGTTTATTGGAGAGTAGTTTCTCCACAGTTCCATTACGAGATTTTAACGCGAAACCACAGCGTTTTTAAATACCTACTATTATTATTACTGACGTTTTAAATACCTGCTATTAGTATTACTATTTGACTTTAATTCTTGAGGAATTTATAGCATACCGTGTCAGTGTGGCTTAAGTTATATTGGTCAAACGAAAAGAGCATTAAAGTTTCGCATAAAAGAACATGAATCTTACGTCCGAAAAGGCGAAATTAACAAATCTTCAATAGCTAATCATAGTTGGAAATTCAATCCCAATTTTGATTTGGGTTCTGCTAAAATTATCCAGAAAGCTGGTTCTATTAGAGAATTGAATTTTCTTGAAGCTTTTCACACTCACAAAATTTTTATCCTGTTTAGTCAATGACTTCAATTCTAATCCAGTCTTGCCTAATGCCTTCAAAATTCTACTAACTCAATCCTTCATTTTAGTTACTATTTCTGCCGATAGATGGCGCTATCGGCTCTTCCACTTGGTCGCTTGTGGGTATAAATATGATCGACACTCGCTTTCTCGCTTTTGCAAAATTTTTTGCTCCTGATGAAGGGGGGCCGTTTTGCCCTCGAAATCGATTGGGATTTTACAAAATATTGGATTTTACAAAGGTTGAATACAAGGTTGTTGATTTGCCTGTTTTATTTACCTACTAAGAGCTCACCCTCTCCCTATATTTTGTTCAAATTTTCAATCCTGAATAAAATACTTTTTGTTCATCCACTGAAGTTCAAATACATGTTTTTAAACTTTTAGTGGATGACACTTGATGTTAATACAGTTTTTTCACATAATAATTTTTTCTTATTTTTCAATTATTAATTTTTCATTCAATTTTAAATTTTCTTAAAGTTAATTGTTATGTGTTTTTAATACAATTTTTTATGTTTAAAAATGTATTAAAATTTTTCAATTTTTTGTATGTAAATTTATTTGTAAAAAATGTTTTTGTAAATTTTTTTTGTATTTTAAAAATTGTTCTTTGTTGACCTGAATAGGAATTGACTTTAAATTTTTTTTTATATTGCTTGTTTATAATTTCTGTTTACTTTCCTATATTACCTTCATGTTCCAGGGAATTTCTTTATCGCTACAAGAACAGCAGAACTTGAGGTTCTTATCAGAAGAAACTCAATGGAAGTTCCCATAGCCAAACTGTGCTCTTCAATGATACTTACACCTCATTCTTTCACACTAGCACTTTTAAAACCCATTCCTGCGCTGTTAACATTTTCTTCTAAAAACCTTATCCGACATGTTCTTTTACCTCCGAAAACCATCTACAACTCTGTTAAGCGATATTCTGAAGGATCTTTTTTCTACAGAATATGTAGCCACAATTAAATATTATCATCTGAAACCGCAACATTTTGTCCAGAAAGACAAATTTTGCCCAAAATTCAAAAAACTGGATTACGAAGTACTATACTGAGAGTGAAAAAAATGGCCGAAATAACAAACGAAAAAAAAAAAAAAATCCAAAAAAAAAAACAAAAAAAAAAAAAAAAAGAATTGACAAAACAGCGTCATTTAATAAAAAATAAGTCAGCCAGGATTAACCCCAACAGAACAACAACAAGCTTGAAATTATTTGCATAAAAAATTATAATCGCAATTTATTACTTTTTAGTCACTCTATGAAAATTTCTGTTGTAGTTATAAAGAAATATACGCAGCTGCGCAAAACATGTAATTGAATAATCAATCTTTTTTTTTAATGGAGAGTGATATTACATACAATGACAATATAAGCAGTTCTTTATTTTTGTTTTTGTAGTTAATGTTTCTTATATTGAGGCCGAAATAAAGCGATTTTCTTAACGTAACAAAAGTAAAGTGCAAGAACTGCAGAGACATTAGGTTATTACGAAAATTAAAAGGGCTATTTTTAAATTAAATTAGTCATTTTTTTTCATATTTTATATCTCACATACACACACACATATGTGTGTGTGATATCATTATGCATCATTGACATATATATATATATATATATGTTAATGTATTTCGTATCTCAATTTTGGCAAATGTGTTTCTCCCCCCCCCTCAGTCTCACTACTGTTCGAAAACGTTTTTGATCGGGATACTTTCTCGCTTAAAAGAGAAATATTGACTTTAAAGTGCAATATTTTGCTTTTGGAATAAAATATTTAGTAGAAAAAGAAAACTAATGACACATATATTTCAAAGCAAAGAACATTCTCTAATTTCAATTTAGTAAATTTAACACTTTTGTCATGATTTTCAGAACATAAAAACATTCAATCTTTTTGCGACATGCTGCAAATAATATTGTTGCGTGCGTACGGGTTCGTAATGGATTGAATGCACAAATCAATAATAAGTTAATAAAATTCATTCTTTTCACGAGAAATAAAACAAAATGCTGAAATATTTTCTCAGAAATACTCGTAAAATATCACAATATCTCAAATGTTAAGCAAAACTTAATTAAAAACAGAGAAACTAGTTCTATCTCACAGCGAATTCGCTACAATCAGTAACAACGTTAAGTAAACAAACAGTTCGCTCAAAACAGCTACAACTGGGCTGAGGTGCTTTAATTCGGCTTTTATAAGCTTTTTAATTATTCACGAGAATATTCTGGTAAAATCTGTTTTTTCGATTCTTATATTTTCTCGATTTTTCGAGATCGCAACAGCAATTACGAGATATTTATTTATTAAATATTAAATCCACGCGCTCTTGTATTTTTACTTTTCCGACGTAGCTTTCTATTCAAAATAGTTTGCGTTGCACGGGAAAATAAAACAATTTTAACTACAATTCCAAATAAATAGCTAAATAAATACGAAATCCGTAACAATATATATATATATATATATATATATTTCAAAATTTCGGTTACAGACTTTCAGGTTATAATGAAAATATATATATATTTCAAAACTTCGGTTACAGACTTTTACAGTTTAGTACACCTAGACGATGGGAAATCATACATCAACTCATGGTCAGAAACTTGTTCCTGGCGCGGTAGTGATAACATTAAGCACAAGAAAGGGTGGACGCGAACAGAGTGAGAAAAAAAATATTATGCTCAATGCAGCTAAGATGTTGGGAATGTTAAATTTTTGCATACATTAACAGCCTTGATGAGCGTCTCCATCTGAATGCAACATACCTTTAATATTGGATCGGCAGGGGTGGTCCGGTGACGCATCGTGGCAACTGTTGGGGAAATCCGCGACGCCCCAGGTATTTTCCAGAACATCAGATCTTTCATGCGTCGAAGGTGTGAGGCCTGTATCAGGGTCCCGGTTCTAATTTCGATGTCGTAAAATTTAATTGTTTCTTTGATGACAGTTGTTGTCGGTTTTTATTTTCATTCCTTAGTTTCTACTATACTAAACATAATAAAAATCTTTTCTCACTCTGTTCATGTCCTTCGTTTCGTGTCGTCACTACCGCGCCAGAAAAGCGTTTCCAAACATACACTGCTGTGTGATTTTCCATCGTCCAGGTGTACTCTATCTGTCCTGAAAGTTTGTAACTGAACTGCTGAATCACCTTATATATAATATATATATCTTTTTTATTTTAAAAGAAATCAAAGCACGCTTATTTAGAAAAATTTGATATAAATATTGATATAATGAGACGTTTTTTAAAATTATGAAATGGTTTTTGGCGAAAAGTATATCAAATATTTTCGGAAAAAGTTTCATTTGACATGAATTGCGACGTACTCGAAAACTTCCATACATTAATTCTGCGAGATCCGCATGATTAAACAAACGCCTTTCTGTTGAGTGAAATGCTGTATACGTTTTCGCTCGACAGAAAGTTCAAGTTATTTGATACAGATTGCAATTATTTGCACTCATCACCTCGTAGCACGAGGAATCTCGTTACCTTATAGCGATCGCCGAGTTTCCTCATTCAACCGTCATGCAATGCGGTAGGCCAATTAGCGGCAACACTCCATTACTTATACGGCTTCCGGATATAGTCATCAAAAGCACAGGCTACTTCATCGCCACAGGTTGCTTCATTCGTCGGCTGGGCATAATCAGCTACTGGATAACTGCGAAGAAAAAAAAAAAAAAATTCTTGAAGTTCACTTGCCGTTCGCGGAAGTCGAAGGTTATTCATAAATAAGACTCCTACTATAAAATAAATAATAAAATCAAAAATCAAAATATTTCATGCTGAGGATGAGTTCCAATTAGCGAAAACTGCTTTGATTGGATGTGGGAAAGACTCTATACCGAGCTGATGATCCTATCGGCAGTGATTTTTCTTTACTCTTTCGAAACACAGGTGGGTTGTTTGCTCGAATAACGATTGAAATCCGGATAAATTAATTAACTGCTCGTATTACGCAAAGCTCCTCAGTTAAAGAAAGACAGTTAATCATAAGGGATCACTCACTTTGTAAACAGGCACAGACCCTCCCCCTTCCAAAAAAATAGAGATTTATTAGAGGGATTGCGTAAAATGTTCTTAGCAGACACTGTTTAATACGTTCTTAAGCGACAGAATTTCTTAAGAGGAAAGAGCTAAAATTGACGAGTGAGAAGTGAATTAATAAAATGAATGTATCAAACAAAAATAATTATTAAATGTTCTAATTGTCTTTCCTGTTCAAAAGGAATTTCCTGCCAGTAACATGTAGCTCGTTTATTTGTTTCGTATCAATTTAATTTTAAAAAATTTCGGAAGTGTGACTTTGAGAACTAGAGCAAAAAAATGTTAATGTTTCAAGATTCTTATTTTCATATTCAGCATTTTAAGAACTGGGCTTTAAGAATCCAATAGAAGGCCTTAAGAATACAGATTTCTCCATTTCTATTTCTTTCTTTTTTTTTTACAGATTTTTCTATTATTATTATTAGTCCAAAGGGGCTTTGTCCCTGAAGGACTATTGGTTTCGTTTTGCGATTTTGCGTCGGAAACATTAAATGTCGGTTCACTTTTCAAACTGTTTTTCAAACTGTTGCCACAAAATATTGCAGCTGTGTATTATATTTAAATAAATTAAATAATGAAGAATGTGCATAAATATATGTATGTTTCTCGCATTATAATAAAACGACGGTACCTAGAGCCATCGAATTTTGAATGACGTAATCTTGCCGCGAATATAGGCATCTGGAAGCCCAAATTTGAAATTTGGAATTTGTTTTATGATCGATTTCATATTTTGTAAAACGTTAACGAATTTTTTATTAACAAACTGAAGGATTTCGAAGCGAGCCATGGCAGCGTTGTACAGAAAAAACATTTTTATTTCCAGCGCGTGAAACTGTGTATGGGAAATTCTAAAGATATGCTCAATTTAAAATTACTTTGCGATGTTGTTCTTTAACTGAATTTTGTGGTTTAAGAGCGAATGATAGAATAGATATTTAATAAATAGAACATGATATTTAATAAATAAAGGTAACGCACAAAACGCTGAAAAAAACTTCCCTTTGGACGTAATTTAAATTCTGAAAACTTTCAGATTTTCTTTTTTTTTTCATTATTATTATTTCTCTATTATTATTTGTTATTTCTGTTTTTACAGATTTCTCTATTATTAAACTAATAAAACTTTGATTTATTTGAGTATTTAAACAAGGAATGGCAACCACAAAATTCGTAACTTAAACTTGCAAAAGAATGAAGGAATTACATAAAATGCATTTAAGTTTGGAAATGCATTTACTCTAATTCGAATAATTTCGAAACTGGTCAACTTTCGGAATTCATTTGCAACGTTCTTTTGGCTCGGAAATAATTATAATTATACAGATGATACCAAAAAGAGTGGAATTCGAATTCTGATTATCTGTTTTATTTGCACGTAATTATTTTTGAACTCTTATATCAACTATAATAAGCCTTCATATGCAAATACTATATATGGGAAAGTGGACAGTTTTTTACAGTGGCGATGATGATTGATTGATCTATAACTGTTCTCCTTCACTTATTAGTACAGTCTTATTGCTTATCTTTTCTTCCTAGTATTTCATTTTAGTGCCCACTACTATTATACACGTTTTTCCTTTACCTCATTATTTATGATATTCCAAAAGGAAAGGCTTTCTATTCCCTTTCTTTTTTGTTTTGTCATACCAACAATATTTCTAGCCAAAAGGGGCAATAGCCCCGATTGCGATATTAGTCTCGAAACGGCATTTTGCGTTCAATCACTCTAAACGGGGTAGCACTTTTCAAATTGTTGCCACCAAATACACTGACTACCAGTAAGTATTTGGACACCTATGCAAATGACGATATCTGCGGTCCTAAGGTACGTCACGGACTCCGCCGGTATATATTGTTACGAAAAATTCGGCAGTTGCGCCTGTATGTAAGCTTTCCGGCATAGCACTAGGGTTGCCATAAAATAGTGTATGGTAGGGTTGCCAGATTGGCGGCTTTATCGCCCATTTAGGGACCAAATTGGCGATATCCCATGCTCCAATCGGGAAGCTTCTAGAATAACTTCCTGTCGAGATATTTCTCGAAACGTGTCGAACTTAAAGAAAACCTATATAAACCCTTGCGTTTCTGAGAGCAGTTAGTTGCAGAGTTGCGAAGTTTGTTGCGAAATTGTGAAGTGTTGCAAGTAGTGTGATTAGTTGTGAGAATAGCTGCTACGCGAGAGTTTTGTGAACGGAAAGCCATCGAGATAGTGCTTTGCCGTGAAGCTATCTTTACAGTATAGCTTGACAGTGTATTGGTGATTGTTCCACGGTGTTTATTAGAAGTTTAGTGTTACCGTGAAGCTACCTGTACAGTTACAGCCTGAAGCTGTGTTGCTGATTGTTTCAGCGTATTTATTGTAGATTTTCGACGCTTTTAAAGGTGATTTTGGAACTGTGCTGTAAATAGTAATTCCTGTAAATAAATTGTGCTTTTTATTGTTCTGCATCGTGTTTTCATCGGATACTCTCAAATCTGCGAACCCGTAAAACGCAACAATATCGTGTAGGAAACAGCATCGGCTTTAGTCGTATGCAAGATGCCTCGCAGTTCGGAGCTCTCTGATTTCGAGAAAGGTATAATTATCGGGTATCACAAATGTGGCCGATCCTTAAGGGACATATATAGCGACCTGAAGTACCCAAAATCGACAGTGGCCTATGTGATTAAGAAGTGGAAGGTGAGCGGTGATTGTCGGAATGTGCCCCAAGTCGGCAGACCAAGGAAACTGGGAGATAGAGACCGGCGAGTGCTGTCCAGAGAAATTCGGAAGAACCGCACCCAACCGATGACCCTCATCCGCGAGGAATTTCAACAGGCATCCGGGAGTATTGTTTCAATGAATACCATCTGTAAGGAAGCACATCTGCTTGGTTTTCATGGTCGTGCTGCTGGCCATAAGCCTTTGATCACAAAGTCCAACCGCTCTGCTCGGTTAATGTGGTGCAAAGCACATCCAAATTGAACCGTAGATCAGTGGAAACGGGTTCTTTGGAGTGACGAATCAAGGTTCACCCTTTAACGTTCGGATGGCAGGGTCTGGGTCTGGCGTCTACCTGGAGAACGTCTCCTGCCAGAATGCATTGTGCCAACAGTCAAGTTCGGCGGAGATGGAATTATGGTCTGGGGGTGTTTCTCCTGGTATGGGCTGGGACCCTTGGTCCCCATTCATGGTAAGCTGAACTCCGATGCCTACTGCACTATTTTGGATGACAATGTGCTTCTTACGTTGTGGCAGTTTTACGGGTTGGACCCCTGTTCCTTTCCGGACGACAATGCCAGTTGTCATGTTTCGACGTTAACCAAGGCTTTGTATGGTGCCTATGGAGTTCATCGAATGGACTGGCCTGCCCAGAGTCCAGACCTCAACCCTATCGAGAACCTCTGGGACGAGTTGCATCCCCGAATTCAGGGGTGCACTACCCGTGCAAAATCGGTGAAGGAACTTCTATGTCTTCTCCAAGCCGAAAGGAAGAAAATACCACTAGCTGTCATACAAAGACTTGTGGAAAGTATGCCCCGGAGGGTCCACGCTGTAATTACCTCTCGTGGAGGCTCTACCAACTATTGATTCTGAGTAAAGTTAGTTTTTCTTTCTAACGCAGGTGTCCAAATACTTATTGGTAGTCAGTGTATAGTAGCCCTGCTTTATATTTAAAGAAATTAAAAAGGAAGAATTTGCATGAATGTATGCATATTTCTCGCATTGTGAAAGAACGACGGTACCTAAAGCAATCAAACTTTGAATAACGTAATCTTCCACCGGAACACGGGCACCTGGGCGTCCCAATTTCGAATTTCGAATTTGTTTTTATTATCTGTTTCATATTCTGTAAAATTTTATCGAAATTTTGATGAACAAACTCAAACGATTTAAAAGCGAGCCATGGCAACACTGTACGGAAAAAAAAAAAGGTTTTTATCTCCAGCGCGCGGAACTGTCTATCGGAAATTCTAAAGGTAGATTCCTTTTAAAATTATTTTGCAATTTTGCTGTTGAACTGAATTTTATGGTTTAAGTGCGAAGCACATGATATTTAATAAATAAAGGTAACACACAAAACGTTAAAAAACGCCCCTTTGGACAATTATATAATAAAAAGACAAAAAAAAGTTTTATAAAGCCCTCTTAGTAAAAAAAAGCTGAACATTGATAGGATGAACTGACAAAAGACTAAAAAAAGCAGAAAAATATATGCCAACACTTATAGCTGTATCGAGAATTCTAAACTTATACTGCTATGGAACTTTTAAAATCTTTGCAATTTTGTTGCTGAATTGTATGTCGGGTAAGTATGATAGAAATGATACTTAATAATAAAGCTAAAAGGACAAAAAAAAAAGAGTTGTAGAGACATTAGGTTATTTAGAAGCAGGAGAATGAAAAATGAGCAACGCCTTCGTCGGGAAGCGAACCACGGACCTCTCGGTTACGCATCGAGCATGCAGACCACTACACCACGAAGGCATGCGAAAATGGCGGGAGAAATACCTTGCAGAGTTAATAAGTTAGGTTTAAAAGCCGACTGGTAAGCAAGCGGTAGCGGACTGGTAAGTTCGCAGTGATAGTGCAATAAACCTTAACAAACCCTTATGGGCGACCGTTAAAATCTGAAACCTTTCAGATTTTTTTTTTACTTTTTATTTTAATTATTATTTGCTTTTAGTTTATTTATATTCTCAGTTTATACGGTAGTCTAAATCACAGTATGATTTTACTTTCCCTTAGTTTGCAAATTTATATTGCCCGTGTTCATGAGTCCAGCTTCAACTAACATTAAATTGCAAAGTAGTAAGAATAACAGTTTGGTATAATAACTCAAGGCCCTTCTTTTCATGAGGGATATAGTCGTAAACAAAATTCTAGTTTCAGTTCTTGTTTGTCATCAAACTAAGTGCTTATTTTAATTCTTGTTCGTGGGTAACCTGCATATTTAAATGGTGTCATTCTTCATCATACAGAGCTGATTAAAAAACATTATTTCCTCGACTAACTCGAGGAAATTATCAAAACCCACTGCTAGCGCATTGGAACAAAAGCAGCGTTAGAAAAGATCATATTATAATGGCTATTAAGGCACGTAACATTTAGCATGGAAATGCTTATTCTAATGTCATAGACTGTTGAGTGCCATTCTATATGCAGGAGTGCAAACAAAATTCGAATGAAATATCAATGGAAAGAAAGAACTATAAATGTACAATGATTAAACGAATGAAACACCATTTATTCATAAAACGTGACTATAGGCACGATGTAAAAACGCGTCCGTCTGTCTTTTATGATCCTAATAATGGCATCAAGTAGGGTGTGGTCCTATTAGGAAGAAGCAAAAAAAGAAACTGACGACTCTGAGAACAGGCCATGTGGCCGAATTAGACCCCCGCTCTAAGGATACGCATTAATACAGCATACAAAACTGGAGTTAAGATATTAGGTAGAGTAATTTGTATCCGAAAAGAGATAATTTCGTGCAGAATGAGCTCCTAAATTACAGGTGTGACTCCGTCCGGAAATGGATCAGCGGAGTCTTTAAGAGACTTTGTTTAATAGATTTCACCATTTTTTCAATTACTGTCTTGTACCCAGTTATGGGATTACACGTTTTATGCTTTTAAATATGGAATCAGGATTATGAGGATGTCGGAGGAAAGTCTCGATTTAATTGGAGCATACTTTAGCCAAATAACTGATTTCGTGTTGGCTCGAGAGTCTGCTAATTTTCAAGGAGCAGTATTTTCCCGAATTATCCTGATGGTCATTAAAGCCTTAAAAGTATTTACAAAATATCTATTTGAAACAAATACATTTCAGAATGAAATCATCATAATAAAATAATAAATGATAATAATCATAAAAAGAAAATAATAAAAATCTGAAAGGTTTCAGATTTTAAATTAATTACGTTCAAAGGGGCGTATTTTAAGCATTTTGTATGTTACTTTTATTTATTGAATATCATGTTCTTCGCATTTAAACCATAAAATTCAGTTCAAGAACAATATCGCAAAACTATTTTAAACTGAGCCTATCTTTAGAATTTCCTACACACAGTCTCACGCGCCGCAGATAAAAATGTTTTTTTTTCTATACAACGTTGCCATGGCCCGCTTCGAAATCCTCGAGTTTGTTCATCAAAAATTCGCTAAAGTTTTACAAAATATGAAATCGTTCATAAAACAAATTCCAAATTTGGGCTTCCGGATGCCTATATTCGCGGCAGGATGACGGCATTCAAAATCGGATGGCTTTAGGTACCGTCGTTTGATCACAATGCGAGAAACATGCATACATTTATGCACATTCTTCATTATTTAATTTCTTTAAATATAATACAGGGCTGCAATATTTTGTGGCAACAGTTTGAAAAGTGATACAGACTTTTAATGTTTCCGACGCAAAATCGCAAAACGAAAACAATAGTCCTTCAGGGACAAAGCCCCTTTGGACTAATAAAATTAATGTAACAAATTTTATGCAGTCGACTGTTTTAGTATTCAGAAGCATATTCCCCGAAGAAACACAGAATGACAAAACAACTATTGAGGTACAAATCTATTTCCTTTCATTCTTTTACAAAATAAAATGGAGCGCCAAGAAACTTAAATAGCTTACAAAATAAAACTAAAATAAGCAAAACTCTCGTTATTAAAAATATCAGCTTTCACCATGCATTCCAGGAAGAGTCGAACTTTGTATCAATAAAAGTTGCGTGTTAATGTTCAGAAGCATTTGGAAGTCACGACTAAAAATTCTAAGAGCAGTAAACGCTGTATTTGATATGAAGAATGATTGTAATTATAAAAGCATAAATAATTGTTACTCTACGGTGTACTACGATTTACAGAGCATCTAATTTTTATTTTTTAACTAATTACTATTGTAGGTAAGTTTTAACAGAATCAAAAAAAAAATTGAAAAAAGAATAACTCTCAGCAATAACGAAAGAAATTTTCGTTCGCGTAAAGAGACAACGCAATAGTTAAAAAAAAAAAAAAATAGTGCTTCAATTTTTTTCTCTCAACAATTCACCTAACTACCTGAAGAAAAAATGATAATGTGTGGCAGAAAAACCTACATTAGTTTGTCAAGACTGAGTGTTCTGTGCATGTTCTTTGCAAACATTTTGAAGTAACTCCTTTCTAAACTACAGTCCTGCTCTGGAACAGTGAGCTGAAAAAATTAGCTTTGCTCTGGTGTAGATACTGTGCTGGAGAATAACTGCACGTGAAAGGGATTTAAAATCCTCTTTTATTAAATCACTATTATTTACAGACCACTTCCTAACTCGGGAGGGATACAGAAAATAAAAGACCACACTTGGGCCTAACTTAACAATCAAATAAATTTAATACTAAAACTAAGATAGAAATCTAATTAAACTTTGCTCGCAGAGCAAATCGCGGAATTGGCCTCTAACTAACTGGTGCGTAGCAAAATACTAATATTAGCGCACTTGGATTTATTTCAATATGCAATCACGTAACAAGCACTATGGCTTATAATTTTAGCTGCTAGCTGGTCAGGGGAACGTCGAGCAGAATGACCGTGATCCGAGACTAAAAGCTCTCTCGCACTGAAAGGTTTCTACCTCTGGTTTAAATAGTACTTCGCTGTACTTCAAAATTAGCATAAGCTGAAAACGCGCGCTTCTTCTGACGGGAAGTTGAAACTGAGAAGAGATAGAAAGATTTAAATTAAAATAAAACTTGGTTAGTTTAACTAAAACCTTACAAGTTATTTAAAAACAAATAATCCTTAAGATTAAAATTTTTCGCTAAGAACACAATTAATCTAAAGGAGACGCTTACTTTAGAAGACATATCTCCTACACTTTCAATTTTATTTCAAATACAAAAGTAAAAACAAAAGTAGATTCAAGAAAAAATTTGAAAAATTCATAAGAAGATTAAAAGTAATAATCCATAAAATTAAAGTTAAAAACTGTAGTAAAAAACAAACTAGTAAAACAGGATTTTTTAACAGGATTCTTTTGGTTTAGTGACTAATATCTTTATTTTGATTGAGTATCCATTAGCGATTTGAATCTAGCAAATAATTTGAGGCTTACTTGGAAGTAAGATGAAACACTCTCTCCTATTTTAGTTACTGTTAAATGATGGTAGATTGGTTTATCCTCTCGATAAGTCGATGAATCTGCTATCAATAACAGTAACTGGTTTTTCAATATTTAAAAAGTTTATTTTTGATTTTGGTATTTTTGAGATTTAGTTTTCCTTTACTGTGTTTAAAGCAAGGAGGACTGAAAATTCTTTTCAATGATGTTCTTAAAATTGAATTTCCGTTGCTTGGAGATGTAATATGGAGAGGTCTCTTTTTATAATTTTTAGTGAATTATTAGTCCAAAGGGATTTAGTTCCGAAGGACTATTACTTTCGTTTTGCGATTTTGCGTCGGAAACACAAAAACGGCGTATCACTTTTCAAATTGTTGCCACTAAATGTTATCGCTCTGCATTAAATTTTAAAAAATGAAAAATCTGCATAAATGTATGCATGTTTCTCGCATTGTGATAAAACCTAGAGCCATCGAATTTTGAATGA
>KK116533.1:330046-355019 GCA_000611955.2 Stegodyphus mimosarum | reverse complement strand
TTTTTTTTTTTTTTGGCGCAGTGTACATTTCGAATATCCGCTTTTCCGGATTTTGTGGAATTTTATTCTTGACTTAAATTACCTACAGTTGTCGTTTTATAATTTTTCTTTTACAGTTACAGAGGAAATACATCTAAGGTAGAACTCAAGTATTGTGGTTTGAAGAGCAATAAAGCAAGTCTTTATAGTTCTGCCCACCAGCGGCCGAGCGGTAAAGACGCTGAATGCTGGTAGTTCGGTCTCAGGTTCGAATCCCGCGAACGGGCTGGCTGCATGGGCGTTTTCGTGGTTTTCCCCATGTGTAACGTGTATACGAGCCAGTTTCCCTTAGAAAGTCCTCCACGAAGGCATCCCTCCCCTTAGGCAGATAGCCCTCGTGTGCTTTGCCGTAACTGAATAACCCAACCCAACCCCTTTATAGTTCTTTTAAACACCAATTTCAGCTAAGAAGTGCTTTTGCGCACATACCGTTTGGCTGCTGATAGCAATGACTGCACAAAGGAAGCAGCAAAGGCGAGGTCGTGTGACTTCCAAAAGGTCGCCATTAATGGTGTGAGGTCCGTTTTTTGTGCGGGTTTAATTTACTGTAACAGATTCACGCTGGACACAAAGAAAGGCCAGGTGTAAATTGAGCCAGTGTCTACAAATTAGGAGGTTCGCTTCGTTGTTGCAATTTCGATTAAATGACCCGTCCAGCGAGTAATGATCGAGTTACTTAGAATACTTTTCTGTTTAGATGAGGACAAAAAAAAAAGCAGACACAAACAGGTGGAAACCGCAGGTAATGCTTGAAATCATTCCAAGTTGAAGGTCTCTTAACTTTTGTTTAAACAACCGATTCTTATTCGTATTACAGTAAAGAAAATCAATACCAACAAAACGAAGATGTGTAATTAAGACATTCTTATTTTTTTTATTTAAAGAAAGAGAAATCCTCGTGCAACACAAAGTATCACACGAGGCTTACAAATCGTAAGTTAAAAAAAAAATCCTAAGTAATAACAACAACTTTCAATAATACAATGAAATCAAACACCAAGGAAAAAAAACACAAAGGATATAAAGAAATCATTTGCAATGTTTAAAATAAAAGTCAAAATGTGCAATGCCCTCCCCGGGAATTAAATCTGGACCTCTCGAATACGCGCCGAGTGTGCTACCGTTATACCACGGAGACATGCTGGAAAGAGGGAGAAAATACCTTATAAACATAAATACTGGTTAAAGAACTAAACGAGATCTTGCAAACTAATATAATCATTTATTGTCATTTGAAAAGCTAGTCAATACTTGAAAGATAATTAATAATTATTAGACTATCTATAAGACTATTTCCTGTGCTGTCCGTTATATATTTCTGAGATTTATTGCAAAGGTGGAAGATTTAAAGTAGTCTGAAAAACAAAACCATCCATGATAATGTCTACTAACTTTATTCTGAAAGCACATTTGAAGATTTCCATCCAAGTCATCAAAAGCTTGGTAGGCCGAAGGTGAAGATACAAAATCATAACATTTCGACTGTCAATGAATTCCAATTAATTTTAATTTGCATTTCAATAGATTTCTTGCGTTATTAAGCAATGGACAATCAAAAAGCAGGTGGAAAACACTTTGCTGAACTCCAAGATTGCAATTACACAAACTGGAAGATGTCAGCTTAAACCGTTAGAGATAAACGTTGAACTTACCATGTCCAGACAAAAATTGCGTCCTTTCAAAAATAGTTGGGAAGAATTTTTTTTTGTAACAGCTCCGTTATCAGAAGATATATAATCACCATTTCAGCTTTGAATGTCTTTTTAAAGTATGATTTTGGAATATTTACATCAACATTAATATCATTTTTAGTTGCATTCTTAGCAAGCCAGTGAGCTCTCTCATTTCCATAATAACCCGAGTGACCACGAACAAACACCGAAATGCCCTTTTTCTGCAGATCTCCGAGAAACTGCTGTATATTAACAATAATATCATTACAGGAGGAGATATTTTAAGGCACTTAATTGAGACATTAAAGCACAAAGACCTGTCCCCCCCCTTCCATTGTACTGGGCCGATTGACGAAATTTAAATTGCGTTTTTTATGTCTCGAAAGTGCGACTTAGGATATGTATTAGATTTATATATAGCAGTGTTCTAATATAGGTATTTTGACACAAAATCCGATTGTTTCTGAAATAACACGCCAATTTTTTCCCATACTTCAATTCTACGACTCAAATTATGCCAAACTTCCAAATTTTGTAAAAATCCCACGAGTTGTTTTTAAAACATTAGCTCTCCAAATTTTAGGTCCTCAATGTTAATTCAATTTGCTATGTATTTATTAATGCCTCTTTTTTTTATGAAACGTATTTGATTCCTTCCTACACAGTTCAAAATTTAGGTTCATTCCAAATAAAACTGACCCATTTTTTATGATTTATTTTTAAAATTTGTATTTTTAACTAATTTTTATAAATGTTTCGAAAAAAAAATTTTGATTTATAAAAGTTTTACAATCGTCTTAAAGTAGATGTGTTTCTAAGCATATCTAGAAAAAATTAGAGCTTTTTATTCAAAATTTCCCAAGATACACGTGAACATATCGGCGCGTTTTGAAATTTGGCATATTTGTTGATTGCGATAATGGCGGAAATGTGGTTTCCGCACTTTTTTAAAATTATTTGGAAATAAGACGGATGTAGAAGAAGGGACAGAAAAATACACTCATGTCCATAAATTAAGGATAATTCGGAGTCACGCGGAAATCGAACCCTAAAATAAATATACCACCTGTAAAATCACTACACACATCTTCAAGAATCATATGCAAATTTCAGGAAGTAACTAGATGACACCGATGGTACGTCACAATGACGAGAGTGTAAGAGAGTGATATATAAGGAATACAGGCAAAGAAGTAAAATTGTTCGCAGGCGCTTTATAAGCATTTCAGTGCAATAACCGAATAGTTATGACACAAAGGACGCATTTGGATGATTTTTTACGTGGTAGAATTATCGGCCGTCTGGAATGTGGGCGTACCCAACTGGAAGTATCAGACGAACTTGGAATTGCCCAGAGTGTCATCTCCAGGCTTTGGCAACGATTCCAAGATGATGGTAATGTGAGTAGACGTTACAGCACAGGTCGCCCCAGAGTTACAACGCCGAATGAGGACCGGTATTTGGCAGTTACTGCCAAAAGAAACAGGCGAAGCACAGCCTCAGACCTGTCTCCTTAGCTCTCTTCGGCCACTGGTACGACAATTTCAAGGCAGACCGTGTACAGACGCTTAGGGCAAATTGGTCTATATGCTCGTAGACCTGTCAGATGCGTTCCACTTACTGCAACTCACTGTCGCCTGCGGTTAGCCTGGAGTAGAGAGCATGCATTGTGGACACCGCAACAGTGGGCTTGTGTGATGTTTTCCGACGAGTCCAGGTTTAGCTTGCAGTCTGATTCTCGCCGGACTTTCATATGGAGAGTTCCAGGTACCCGTTACCACCAAGAAAACATCATTGAATGGCACCGTTACGGTGGTGCAGGAGTGCTCGTTTGGGGTGGAATTATTCTGGGTTCCAGAACTCACCTGCATGTTCAAATTGGAACCATGATAAGCCAAATCTATCGGAACGTCATTCTGGAACAACATGTACGTTTGTTTCGGGGCGCCGTGGGCACACAATTTGTGTTTATGGATGACGACTCCCGTCCTCACCGTGCAAACATGGTAAGCGAATGCCTTCAATCGGAGGATATCACCCGTATGGACTGGCCAGCATTCTCACCGGACTCGAATCCAGTAGAACACGTGTGGGACATGCTTGGCCGACGAGTTGCAGCTCGTCAACCTCCTCCTACAAGTCTACCGGAACTTCGGAGAGCATTGCTTTTTGAGTGGTGTAATATCCCACAAGATCAGATGGATAATTTGATACTCAACATGCCTAGGCGTTGTACGGACTGTATTGCATCGTCTGGGAGACACACAATGTGTTAACAATCGTACCAACCATGTAATATTGGTTTTTTGTAAATAGGTTTTTTTTGTAATTTGCTCCATGGAGAAAAAATCGCTAATTTTTTAATACTATCCAACATATAGCATCTTTTTTTGCTCTTTACCTTTTGTTTAATAAATAAGCTTTACAAATAAGTCAAATTTGTTTTGCTTCTAACTCTTCCTTTGCCTGATTTTGCATTATCCTTAATTTATGGACATGAGTGTGTAGAGACATTAGGTTTTTTTTTTGTAGCAGGAGTCATGAAAAATATGCAAGGCCTTCGCCGAGAATCGAACCACGGACCTCTGAAATACCGGCTCAGTGTGCTGACCATTACACCACGAAGGCACGCTAAGAATGTGGGAGATATACCTTATATACTCCCCTTTTTAAAGGGCGACTAGGATTTTAGGGGACCTAGTCGCCAAATCCTGGGTGTGGAGAGTCATCATCCACAACCCTTTTAGTTCGGGCGCCAGTGTAGAGACATTAGGTTTATTTCGAAGCAGAAGTCATGAAAAATATGCAAGGCCTTCGCCGGGAATCGAACCACGGACCTCTGAAATACCGGCTCAGTGTGCTGACCATTACACCACGAAGGCACGTTAAGAATGTGGCAGATATACCTTATAAGTGTAGCTTGCCATATATTAAGAAGTTCTCTAAGTGAATTATTCTGGGCTCAAACTGAAAAAAAGCGCCAAGTTAAATTTTTGAATTTTTCCGTAAATTTCTCTCCAAATTTTACAAAATTTAATATTTAGGCATAATTTGAGTCGTAGAATCGAAATATGGAAAAAAATTAGTATGTGAGTTCAGAAAAAGACCCATTTTGTGTCATGTTACCTATGTTAGAACAATGGTATATATAAATGTAATACATATCCTAAGTCGCGCTTTCGAGACATGAAAAACGCAATTTGAATTTCGTCAATCGGCCCAGTAGAACGGGAGATATAGAACTGTTCCTTTTTTTTTCCCGCAGTGTACCTCCCGAGTGATAATTCACGTAAAATACTTCAGACATTTCCGAAATTTTATGTTTCTTTTTCTCTTTATTTCTGGCGTTGAAAAATTATATATGTCTCAAGCAAATGTCTATAAAAGTCTAGCTTTAGTGTATTGCCAATACTTTACTTTAAAAGTACATGGACGTAAAATTAGTTCCTTTTTTTTTATTCCAAGTAAGGAATTCAGCTATCGTGACAAGTAGCAAAAATAGTGGTGATAAAGATTATGTATAATTAAATGAATCTTGCCTAGCAAGACAATAAATTGAGCTTTCGTATTGATAATGTAATTTGCGCTAAGAACATAAACAGATGTGACAACAATAAACAAATTACTCCTTTAAATGTTCAGCACAAAACTAAACTTAGACTTCCTAACTAAATGTAATCATCCTGTGAGCTAATCTTATAGCAAATCTTTCTACTAACGTCTAAAAAAATTATAACGAGAATGAAATTCTTATTTCCTAAACTTGTATAAAGTCATAGATAAAAGTGAACCGGATCATTATCCGTTTGCCTTGTTTAGTAGATCATCCAAATTTATTTCTGTATTTACTCAAATTCTTATAAATTCCATCTAAAACAAACTTCTGCCGCCCAACCCGTACAGTGGTTAGCCTGACTGCCATGACGAAGGGCCTGGATTCGAATTCCAGAGAAGACATGGATGTTTGTAAATGTATAGTGACCGTGTGGCATGAGGGCACTCCAAATATTCGGCGAGCCGAAATTCCTCTAGAGAGGTTGATGGTAGGAACAGAGGAGTGGGAAAACCCCGTACCTGTCCCCTCGGGGTGCTGTCCATCAAAATTGAGGACGGAACTGAGGTAAATCGCACTGTCACCTGTACTGTTCTTCCTAATTTTATGTCACTAGTGATTATGATTTCTCTAGTGATCATGGTTAAAAAATTATGATTTCTATCATAATTTTAATGTACACAAATTTACATCAATTTAACCAGTAAATCTAAGAAACTATATATTTAGCTTCTTATATATATGAATGCAGAATAATATGACGTTGAGAAGATTGAAAGACTGAAATAAGAATATAATTGCTAGTTTTAGAAACAAAATAACTTTTCTACGCTTTTAAATACAGGAAGTATTTAGGGCAGAAAAATAACTGAAAATAAGTACTGCTTTTATACACAATTGAACATCACACATGCTAAGTATCCGGCTTCATGTTCGCTTACAAGAGTATGAGAGGAATACTTTTAATTTGTCATACACTAATTCTGAAAGCTTCAGGATTTAAATATAAATATCTTTATTTGGAAGGAAATTAAACTAAAATAAAATAAACTTGAAAGGTTCCAGATTTTAAATTACATCCAAAGGGGCGTTTTTTTAACGTACTGAGTGTTAGCTTTATTTATTAGATATCATGTTCTTCGCACTTATAGCATGAAATTCATTTCAACAGCAATATCGCAAAATAATTATAAAAATGAGTATATCTTTAGAATTTCCTATACACAGTTCTGCGCGCTGGAGATAATTTTTTTCCCCTTAGAGTGTTGCCATTGCTCGCTTTTAAATCATTTGAGTTTGTTCATCAAAAATTCATTATATTTCACAAATTAAAGTTTTATAAAATATGAAATGATAATAAAATAAATTCCAAATTCGGGATTCCAGATGCGCGTATTCGGGCGGAAACGTACGTTATTCAAAATTGGATGGCTGTAGGTACCGTTGTTTTATCCCATTTGGATAAATATGCATAGAGTTATGCAGATTCTTTATTATTTAACTTCTTTAACTATAATACAAGGCGATAACTTTTGGTAGCAACAATTTGAAAAGTGGTACAACCGTTTATAGTGATTCAATGCAAAATCGCAAAACGAAAACAATAGTCCTTCAGGGACGAAACCCCTTTGGACTAATATTGATTAATTACATATTAACAAATTTCGAAGCTTAATAAAACCAATAAATGATAGACATAATAACACATGTAGTCATGAAAATTAAATTATGATTATATTTGGAACTGATAGATGATAAATTGTGAACCAGAGTTGGGGATTTTATGATGCCAGAAGAATTAGTTTGATTTAAATATAAAGTGATTATTCGCTAGAGAACCAAAATTCAAAAACATCCTTTTAGTCTTTTATTTTAAATCTGATGCACAGCTTTCTCTTATGGGAAATCTTACTGTAGGATTGAAAGAAATCTGAATATGAACTTTCTGAATGAATTTCAAGATTAAGAAAACTGAAGTATTTATGACGTATGTAACATAGAAGTCAAACCCATTACAATAGAACTTCAAAAAAGCTACTGAAAGAGTTTTCATTCAGTGTTTTACAAAAGGTTCGAGACCAGTTTTAGAAGCACATAAGAAGGAACATTTTCCTTACAAACTAGAGTATGTAACACTTATCTTCAAATCTGGCACTATATAAAAAGCAAAACTACCTTAATTTAAGTTTTAAAATCTTCTAAGCATTTCATTTCTTTCTTTCTTAGCCTAAAAGGGCTATTGGTTTCGAACCTAACTTTTGTGTTGAGTCGCTTTTCTATAAAGATATAACTACGGACACTTTAAATGTCGGTAACACTTTTCAAATAAAGATATGCCACGACGTCCATTAACCGAAGAGGAAAAGATTTTATCAGGCGAAAAACAACTGAAAAGTTTGTAGAGTCATTAGGTATTTTTTCTTTTGGGAGCAGAAGAGATGAAAAATATGAGCAACGCCTTCGCCGGCAATCGAACCACGGACCTCTCGGTTTCGCGTCGAGCG
Organism: Stegodyphus mimosarum; assembly: GCA_000611955.2. Taxonomy (NCBI): domain Eukaryota; kingdom Metazoa; phylum Arthropoda; class Arachnida; order Araneae; family Eresidae; genus Stegodyphus; species Stegodyphus mimosarum. The sequence continues at coordinate 347,250 of KK116533.1, read as the reverse complement.
TGCTGACCACTACACCACGAAGGCATGCGAAGAAGGCGGGAGAAATACCTTATAAGTTATTCAATAATAGCCATATGAAAGCGTAATGACAAAGATTGTAAATCTAAAGACGCTAGATTTAAGAGAGACGTATAGAGAAAGTATTACGATGCCATATTTTCAAATCAAGGCATGAGAATGGATGTGAAAGATAATATTCCTATAAGAAATGAATGTGATTTGTATGAGAAAGCAATAGTAAAATAAAAAAAAGTCAACAGAAGAGAGTGTACAAGAACAAAAAAAAAAAAAAAAAAAAAAAAAAAAAGAGAGACTTTTTGGACAACATTAAAATCTGAATCTTTTATGATATTTAAAAAAAATCATTAATTTTTTTACAGGAGATATTTCATTGATTCTTATAAAAGTTGCTTTTCATTAATATACATCCCATTTTCATCCTAATTCCGAATAGTAAATTAAATAATATTGATAGTTATAATATGACACAACAAATCATAACATTTTAAAAGCGGGAAACCGCTCGGTTAATGCTAAGATTAATACAAACAAATAAAGTGAAAAGCCTTGTCCAAAATTTGCTTAAGGATCTCGTAGTCCAGAATAAATGAGAAAAAAGTGGAAATAAAAGGTAGAATAAAAATTTCCCACAATATTTTATTCAAAAAGTTCGAGTTTAGACTGATAAGCACTGTAAATAGATATTTACAACCGAACACTCGAACGTGCAGAGAGACAGACAGGAAATTCTCACGCACAAAATGTTCTATGTTTCTCTTCCTCGGTGTGAGAGCGTGAATAGGGAAAACAAAGAAGTCCAAACCCCACAAATTTGCTATCAATGGCATCACTTTCCTTCCCCTCCGAATTAGATTAACAGGAATACGAAACAAATGAAGACAAGTCCATTCATAGGGGGTGTAACATTTTATTATGAATGTCCACGGGGAATCAACCGAAAAAACAACGGAAGCCGATACATGGGGGGTATTCCCGGTTAAAAAAGCACGCTGAGAGCGTCCCTCAATTTCCTGAGAGAGAAGGCACCCCATGAAATGGGAAGGCGAGTAAAATTTGGGAGCTATACTTTGAACGATGCAACCGGTAATGATATCAGGAAGGGGAACAGGTAAGTGGGCCAGTTGCCAAATGGCTTGGGAAAGGAAATTTGTCTCTATACGTAATTGGAGGTTTTTCTGCGCTATAAGAGATCCATTAGTTTAATCGAAGTGATACATACATCAAAAGCAAGTTACATCATTTTTATTTTAATAAATATTGATTGCCTTTCAGTTGGTGCTAAATACTTCTTCTTTCTGACCCTTTAAAAATCGCAAATGAGCATTTTTCTTCTTAAGAAGACACTAAAATTTTTCTTTATTTCTTAATCGAAGTGATACATACATCAAAAGCAAGTTGCATCATTTTTACTTTAATGAATATTGATAGTGTTTCACTTGGTGCTAAAAACTTCTTCTTTCTGACCCTTTAAAAATCGCAAATGAGCATTTTTCTTCTTAATAAGACACTAAAATTTTTCTTTATTTCTTAATCGAAGTGGTATCACTTCGTACAACATATACAACAAAAGCAAATTGCATCATTTTTAGTTTAATAAATATTGATTGCGTTTCACTTGGTGCTAAATACTTCTTCTTTCTGACACTTTAAAAATCGCAAATGAGCATTTTCCTTCTTAAGAAGACACTAAAATTTTTCTTTATTTCTTAATCGAAGTGATACATATACAACAAAAGCAAATTGCATCATTTTTAGTTTAATAAATATTGATTGCGTTTACTTCTTCTTTCTGACACTTTAAAAATCGCAAATGAGCATTTTCCTTCTTAAGAAGACACTAAAATTTTTCTTTATTTCTTAATCGAAGTGATACATACATCAAAAGCAAGTTACATCATTTTTACTTTAATAAATATTGATTGCGTTTCACTTGGGGCTAAATACGTCTTCTTTCTGACTCTTTAAAAATCACAAATGAGCGTTTTTCTTCTTAAGAAGACACTAAAATTTTTCTTTATTTCTTAATCGAAGTGACACATACGTCGAAAGCGTGTTTAGGTTTTTGTAAAAATAGAACAGTTTGGAACTTTTGCTGAAACGAGATGAATGGAATGAAGCAGTAAAACGAAATGTATGTCTTATATAGGACTCACCTTTTCATCTAATTGTGCTCAGTTGCAAATTATTTGTCTCGGAAGAAGAATTTAATATGTCTCGTAGAAGACTATGAGAGAAATACAATCGAGATTTAGTTCCGATCAAGAAGGCAATTACGGTATTAAGAGAAAGAGGATTCTCCAACTGAGAGAGTGATGTTCGTGTCCAGTGGAAACAGGCAACAATGATGACAGTACTCTTTCAATGGGTTGAGAGGGAACAAATCTGCAGATTTGAAGAATAATAACAGCATTAACATGCAAACGAAAGGGAAAACAAATACTGGTGCGCGTGGCCGTAAATAATGATCTGATTCCTTTTCTTACCTTAACTGCAGAGCTAAGTTCCCTCATGTGACAAAAAAAAAAAGACGTCGCTTTGTTGAAACGCACTTTAATATGGGGCTGCAAAATCGAGGCATTTTTTCTGGCAGATCATTGCTTCGGTTATCATTAACTTTGCTTAAGATTATAATGAAAGAATGTTGAGCATGGAAGATTGACTGATACATCTTCGTGTTGTCATACAAATGTACACAGCCCCAAGATGAATATGGCAGTAGGAGGATAAGGCTTGGAACGCCGCAAGTGGTACAACATTAGGTAGATTAGATAGGTCCTACACTTTATGGAACACTGGGCTTCATCATCAACCGCGTCTTGTAAGTATCAACTTGATTTTGAAAAGCCAATACTACATCACTGAGGTATACTGAAACCCGCGGTTTTACCTGATTTTCAACAGGCATCCCTGGGATAGCCAACCAAAAGTACAATTCATGATCTCATGCGGACACAACGCCCAAAAATTTCGGATTAACTCCACAATCTTGTGAATGCATAAAACTCACAATCAAATGATTTTGGCATGTCGTATTCCGTGCAATGTACTGGAGCCTAGTCTCGCATTGCCTAGAATACCCTAAATGACCTTGTATTGTTTATCAACCTGTGAAGGCATTTGAAGTGAAAGGAACTGACAGCTCTGTATTATAAAATTCTTAAATTCCGTGTGCTGTAATACATAAGTACGCGTAAATGATTACATATAAAGGATCCTTAAAATTACCACGTTTTAAAAATTGAAACTTGTTTCACCTTAAGTCATGATTTGATTGTAAGACGACCTCTTTCTGTTAGAGGTACAAGATATGCTCCAATTATTACTTGCATCTATTTCTTAGCAACTATAGTTGTTAAAGAAAATGTGGTCCTTTCGAAGTCTCCTGACATATACGAATTGAACTCTGAATTGCTGCAACGTAGCAACTAGCATTGCTTTTTTCTTAATTGGCGATACTTTATTTTTATGATCATTTGGCCAAATGAAATATTCTTAAGTTATAACGCATTACTTAACTTTATCGTTGCACGTTCATTTTTATTCTACGTTCATCCCAAATCTTGACTTATGCTTTTAAAATCTGCTTCCACGCCTTTAAGACTCGAGCTTCGTTATGAACGCGCATTACCGGCACCAACGGTGCGTTCAAATAATGTTGAAAATCTCGTATCTAATTAATTAGCCTCATTTATACGTTCTTCCACAATGGTTTATCCTGCATTCGGAAAGATATGCGAGGAGCATTTACTTTTATGTTTCATTATGAGAAGTTATACAAATTTAGGTGGCTGAAACGAGATATGGGTTACTGTAATAGGGGGATACAGAGGATGGATCTCGAACAAAGAAGGTCCTCCGTGCTGGGAATGGAGACAAGATGCGTGGCGTGTCGTCGAGTGACTCTCTAAATGCCAATTAGGTGTTTATCGCGGGAAATGGGCACGTCACCTTTTGTCTGAGCTCATGGCTGAGCGGTGATGCGGCCACCGCCCTTCCTCTCGCCCGCACATGTCATCCGGTCCTCTGTGATGGGAGGCACTGGCCCTCTTGCTACTTCAGAAGCTGGGCAAGTGATGTGTACATTACTTCAAGCGTACAAGTGGCAATTGAAGATACTGAGAGAAAAGCAGAACGCTTATTAAATAATTAAGAAAACAATTAATAGGAAACTTCTGTGCTATTTATTCTGCCCCAATTATTTTGGCCCATAAGAGGTTTGAAGATGGGAAATGAAGGTCAAAGAAAGTTTTATTAAAGTTTTAACAAATTTATTATAAATCCTTACGAGTTAAAATAAAATTAACAGTGCATTGAAATGTATTAAAAGTTCTGTAGCAATTATTTAAATTATAGAAATTTCAATTTTAGAAGAACAGTTAATTATTCGGAGTGCTTTATTCAAACTAAACGTAGTTTTTCCCTTTTAATTTTAACTGCATTTTCTGAAAATTCCTGCAATTTGTTTACAAAATTATTGATTACAGAAGCAATTTTAAATTTTACATTTTCAGCCTCGTAATGTTTGTTTCTGCTAATTGCGATAAAAAAGAGCAAAATTAATATATTCCTTCACCGTATTGAATTTGAGCAAACATTCTTAATCCTTTTCATTACACAGGTAAAAAACTTCGACACAGTTTTTTTATAAAATATATTTAGAAATCGTTATGCAGTTCACGAATTATTGAAACTCACGCGTATGTCGTCAATGTAACAATCATTCAGGGAACAATCTTCGTCTCATAATTTTATACTGTACGAATATTCTACCTTGCTCTAATTAATTAGATACGAGATTTAAATGGATTATTGAAACCTACTGTTATATTCGATTTAAGCATCAGAAGAAAATTATATGCAATCGAACTCAACTATTATGTTTATAAAAAAATCACTCCTAGAATAAGTAATATAGTAAGAATCATTTTTTAATCTCTGCTTATAGAGTTTAAATTAAATAACCCATTTTTATGATCTGGATCTCTACTACAATTTCTGCTTTCGTTAGCCCTCACCAGGATGCAAATGAGGTATGGCAATTTAGGCCAAGATTTTGAACGTTTTAGCTTTTGGTAGCTATTTTTTCGCAATTTGTACTTAGCCTCGCCAAGCTAAGTTAGTACTGCAGCTTTAGCCATTTTGCTAGCTGAAGTTAAATTCCCCCTACATCGAAAGTTTGAGACAATGATACTTAGGCAAATTAGTGTAGTCTATGGCTACAAGTCAATTTCAATATGCGTTTTCAATTTTCTGATTATTTAACACTCAAAAGGACAGAGTTTGATTTGTACGCGCAAGTTGTGCCAGAGTTGGGTTTAAAATGAAACGGCTATATTAAAACTCACCATAGAACTTTTGACAGACGCAGAGATAACTCTCTTGGAAGTCTAGTAGGGCTTGGTTTGGTTTAGGTTTATTTAGTTATAGCAAAGCACTCGAGGGTTATTTGCCTAACAGGAGGAATGCCTTCGTGGAGACCTTTCTAAGGGAATCTGGCTCGTATACACGTTACATTTGGAAGAAATCACGGAAATGTCAATGCAGCCAGCCCGTTCTCCGAGATTCGAACCCCGAACTAAACTACCAGTGTTCAGCCACTTTACCACTCGCTAGTCTAGTAGGGTATAAAGAACTTTGAAATCAGATTCAAATGGGATAGAACCCTACATAATGTAAATAACAGGTGTACTTCTTTGCTAGTAGTTCTGTTTTAAGTTTCATTATGAGTAACCAATAAAAGTGAAGAGAAAGAAAATAATTTCGTCGCTTAATAGCACCAATAAAAATAACTAATAAAAAAAGAAATTCTGATTCGTCTGTAAGGTTTCAGTTTAAACTAACAAAGTTTTATGTTAATTTCTGTTTCCTGTGAACCCTTATTTCAACTTCCCGTTAGAACGAGCGCGCGTTTCAGCTCTATGCTAATTTGAAGTGGAGCCAAGTTTTGTATTTAAAGGTTGGCGAGGAACTTCTCGGTGTGTTAAGAGCTTTTTAGTCTCAGATCACTTCGGCTCTGTTCGACGTCCACCTGACTAGCTAGTATTTATGTTCTAAGCCTTAGCGCTGTTACTCTAATACTCCTTTTGAAGTAATCTAAGTGCGTTAGTATTAGCCAAATCTTGCTACGCACCATTGATAGTTTAGCATAGAGGCCAACCTCGCGTTTAAAGCTCTGAGAGCAACGACTCAACTTTATTTTAAATTATTTGATTATTCAGTTTAGACCCAAGTGCGGTCATTATTTTCTGTTATCCCTTCCGAGTTGGGAAGTGGCTGTAAATAGTGGTTTAATAAAAGGGTAATTTTAAACCCTTCTTACGTGCAGTTATTCTACCAGTTGCCCCGAACATAGCTGCATTCAGCTCCCTGTTCGAGATCAGGACTTTGACACTGCTACGACAATGTTTGCCAAAAGTATGCACAGAACACTCAGTCCTGATACGTCTATAAATAATTAGTGTCTGGTTTTAAAACCCTTAACACAGAATTTTTTTATTATTACTTTTGACATCCTACTAAAGTAGAAACGAAGTACTTTTACACGCTATAACATTCTCAAAAACGGTTGGAGCACTTGATTTTTTTTCCTTTCCTGTCCACTAGCGGCCTAGATGTAAGATCGCTGAAAGCCTGTAGTTCGACCTGGATTCAAAAAGCGTAGAACATGCTGGTTGCTTGGAATTTTTGGTGGTTTTCCTCGTGCTTTACGTGAATACGAGCTCCTTCGCTTAAAAGGTCCTCTCTAGTCAGGTAACCTTTGTATGTTTTTCCAAAATACAACTAACTAAAGCAACTCTCGAATCTTTTCATATTTTTAACAACAAAATAACGCGATGTAAAAAAGGCTCTTACTGTACGTTCATCGATTATGAGGTCTTTGTGGGATAACATTTTTATCATCTTTGACTACGATATTTAAGAACTGCTAGCACAATAGCGTCCATCTATTCTTTAAACGCGGATTGCTGATGCTTTCATGGAAGCTAGCCGTTTCTGCCATTAAGAGTCAATAACCTCCTTAAATAATATGATTGTAACCCAATTAAAAAAACACATGCGTTATGGAATTATTTCTTTTTTTTCTGTTGCTCATACGACAAAAAAGAAAAGGAAGATTGAAAAAGTGAAGTAGCTTCAATTGTCATTGTAATTGCAATTTTGCACAGTAAGCACAAAAACTTGCATAAATCCCTAGTTTGCAGCTACTGTTCTGGGCATCAAAGGAGATAAAATTGAGAAACTGTCATTCTGTTAACTAGTGGTTGAAACTGGTTGGTGACGTCGCGCTTCGCGATATATCTAGTCTTTACTAGTAAACGCCATTCTTATCAGCGATGGCTTTCAGGCTTTCCTTGATTGGCCAAGAAACCGAATATTCTTATTAAACGGTTTTTTAAGTTCTTACCCTAATGTGCCAAAATTTGCATTCCTAGGACAAGGGTCAGGAAATATAAATATTTTTGGGCTGAGGATCTTCGTGATTTCAAATTAAAAAGGGACAGACTGAAGAAAAGGGCAGAGTTAACGAAGCAGCCCTCTGATGTTTGGCTGTGGAGAAAACGGGCTGTGATTTTTAAAAGAAATATCTTGAAGGACATTCAATGAATTTGTATCAAATATTAACTACAGAGAAGACGTTTTGAAGACCTTGTGGGTTTATCTCAAACCTTCGAAATAATATAACTAAAACCCCTATAAAGTAATCTATGTACTATTTGAATAAGGACCTTTTTAAGGATTTAGATATTGCAAATATGTTAAGAAGAAACGATCTCTGACGAAACGTTTCTTCTTGGACGTTTCAAGATAATTTAAACTCGGATTTTCGTATTTTTTTTTCTCAAACTAACGAATCCATTAATTATTTTACTTGCGCGAAAAAATATTTTCTTTTCCTTTAAAGTTTACCGAAATTTAAAACGATATTTGTTTAATGAACTCTTGATAACCGTGACCTTCGAACTTCGACGACTATCCACTTACGAACAACTTTTTACAGAGGGCGAAAGGAAAACGCAAATTACGTTAGATACCTTCTTGACAAAAAAGCAGAAAATTGGTAATACAGAAGAGACTGAGTGGTCTGAAATGTAAACATACTAACTTAGAATTTTATTTGTTTTTATGTATATATTCGTTTATTATGTTTCTATATCTGTAAGAAATAAATTTTTGTTTTATTGTTATAAGAAACATAATTAATAAGTTTAGTGGTAAAATACCTGACCAATTTTCTACCCATCTTCCCCTACCTCCATTATTTACATGGTGGAGTAATCTCGTTTAACGCTGTTTCATATTATGCTCTACTTTGATGGAACGTATACCTCGCGTTAAGCGGGGTCTTACTGTACATGCATTTAAAAACTGATGGACAAAATGTTTTGTCTTAATTTGAATAATTATCACAAAACTTTACTGAAAGATATTTTGTACATGAAAAATGGGTAGTGCTCTCGCCGAGATTCAAACTCCGAACTTTCTGATTCCTAGCAACATATGCTTCCCATTTACACCACGAAGGTACGATATAAAGATTGAGAAAAACTTTACAGTCTTCGTACTTAAAAGGCAACTGTGTAGACTTACTTAAAAGACAAAGACTCAAAGGGGTCCTACTTAAAGGGTCCCAAGGGAAAAATATAAGCGGTAACGTACTGTCATCGCCGCCTTTTAGTTTGGGCTTTATTTACAGAGTCATTAGGATTTTTTGGAACAGAAAACGTGAATCGTGTGTATTTCCTTAACCGAGATTCTAACTCTGGACTTTACGATTAGTAGCCGAAAGCGTTTCCTAATTACAATTACATTAAGAAGGCATGTGATAAGGATGGAGAAGAATCTTACAAAGTGATTAAAAAAACGAGCGCACGAAATTTCATTCAAAATTTAGAAAGGTTTCGATTTTCATCACTTCAGAGACATTCATCTGAATTTCTCACGAAGCGTTAAATAAATTAGAATGGGTTACTTATCTAATAAAGCAAAGAAAGTGTAAAAAAAAAGGGGGAGGGATAAATGGCACTTTTGCTTTCTTTGTAGAGCAATTTAAAACACAGACTTTCGTATCCGATTTGTTTCAAACAACAGGTGCATAGCGGGTCTGTAAGGAATCACAGTCGATGTGGTCTTTTAACAACTGCTTTCTAGTGACTAAGTACAGTAATGGTCAGACTCTTCGAAAAAGACAACTCTGCTTTTAATAAAGAAGGAAAGCCTTGAGTAGATGCTACGGCAAATAATATTTCTGTTTTGAAATGACACAAAAGATAAAAACTCAAAGAAGAAAAGATGATGTCATTTTTAGATTTAATTATAGAAAATTAACGATTTAGTTACATATGTTCATTTTTTGTCATCAGTAATAAATCTAATCTATTGTTCTTTGCCTACCTCTGTATGATAAGTTATTAATCCTAACTAATATTATAAATTGCGAATGTGAGTTTGCTTGTTTGTTTGTTTGTTTCTCTTTCACGCCTTCATTACTTAACCGATCATCATGAAATTTTTAAGAAATATTTTTGATATATTAGAAAAAGTTATAGGCTATAAAATCTAACTGATCTGTTGAAACTTAAGCTTTTTACAGCATAAACTGATTGTCGTTGTATAAACATTAAATGTTGAAAGTTTCGTAACGATAAGTTAAACGATGTAAAAGTTTGTCGGCGCGCGCAGGTGCGTGGCTTAAGCCACGCAAACATTAATTAATTGTTAATACTTTAAACGTTTTGAAATGTTGGTAACGAAAATTATTTATTTTTGTAGTGATATATCTTAACCAAGCATGTTTTTCAGTTTTTATAATTCTATTTTATTTTAGAATTTTTTAGTAACACCCCCCCCCAAAAAACATAAGATAAGATTGCTAAGTTTGATATATACAAATCGCATTTTAAAAACGATGCAGAATAGCGTCTTAGCGACATCAATATGGATTTCTTTTTATCTCAAAGTAGAAGGGCAGTATTGACTGAAATTTAACGCGGAGTGTATTTTTAACTTAAAACAATTAATAACTAAAATTTTATGCTGGTCAGGCAATAAGAAAAAAAATCAAGTTATTTTATTTTATTTTCAGTAGTCTTTAGAACTTATTTAAGGACATCAACTCTAGCGAAGCCGCAGGTAAAAAGCCAGTCAGTAATAAATCCAGTCTATTGTTCTTTGCCTACTTCATTAGATTAATATTATTTTTCATTTCATGAAAATGTTAATTACGGGAGAGAAGCATTAAAATCTGTTATATTAAATGTAACCCGCGTTACAACTCAATCACGAGAGATTATTGCTCTTAACTTACTGATCCTCATTGAAGTGAGTTGCCCATAATCTATTATTGACAACAAATTGTGTCGTACGTATTTATTATGCATGCTACTGGCAAAACTTGAAATCCGGCATTCTGTAGATTGCCTAGGCACTGTATATAATGCCTAAAACTAGCCGGCAATGGATGAAATGATTCATATTTCACACATTTCCTAAATATTCTATAGAATGCCAAACGAGAAACCGGCAAAATATGAAATACATCTTCGATTTGTATATAAATACAGAGTAGCAGCTAGAAAAAGTAATAGAAAGTGTCCAAACAATGAGAAAAGGGGAAACTAATCAGATTATGCCAGAAAAAAAGACCTGCTTCAAGAAACATGATTGAGATTTTAGTCGACAGTAGTTTAAACTAACAAGACATGCTTACCGAAGATATTTCCGTTTCTGACACATGTTGAGTGTGTATAAAGGAAAGGAGTAATGTATGCAAAAAGTGCAGCCAAAAAATTCATACCTTCTCTGGACATGATGAAATGGATATTTTTTGCATCCTTTGTTTCAAAACTGAAAATGCTATTGAAGGTAAAATGAATCTGGAAAGGTAAAAGGATAAAAAGGATAAAATCAATCCGGAAATTTAAAAAAAAAAAAAAAAAATTCTGAAAAGTTTCAGATTTTAAATTACGCCCAAAGGGGCGTTTTACAACGTTTTGTGTGTTACCTTTATTTATTAAATATCATGTTCTTCGCATTTAAACCATAAAATTCAATTAAACAGCAATATCGCAAAATAATTTAAAAATAAATCTATCTTTAGGATTTCCGATACACAGTTCCGCGCGCTGGTGCGCTGGAGATAAAAACGTTTTTTTTTTTTTTTTTTTTTTTTTTTTTTTTTTTTTTTTTTTGTCCCCGTAGAGTGTTGTCATGTATCGCTTTTAAATCGTTTGTTCATCGAAAATTCGTTAAAGTTTTACAAAATATGAAATAGATAATAAAACAACTTCCAAATTCGGGCTTCCAGATGCGCCTATTCGGTTGGAAACGAACGTTATTCAAAACTGGATGGCTCTAGGTACAGTTGTTTTATCGCATTTGGAGAATTATGCCTACATTAATGCAGATTTTTCATTACTTAATTTCTTTTAAATATAATACAGGGCTACAATATTTTTTATTTTTGGCAACAGTTTGAAAAGTTATTCAAACTTTTAACGTTTCCGACGCAAAATCACAAAACGGAAACAACAGTCCTTCAGGGACAAAGCCCCTTTAGACTTAAAAAAAAAAAAACTGAAATGTTTAGATTTTAAATTGCTTACGAAGGGACTTTTTTAACATTTTGCGCGTTATTATTTATTAAATATCATGTCCTTCGCATTTAAACCATAAAATTCAATTAAAGAATAATATCGCAAAATAATTTTAAACTGAGCCTATCTTCAGAGTTTCCGATACACAGTCTCACGCGCTGGATATAAAAGTGTTTTTCCTGTACAACTTTGCCATTGCTCGGTTTGAAATCCTGGAGTTCGTTCATAAATATTCGTTAAAGTTTTAAAAAGTATGAAATCGATACTAAAACAAATTCCAGATTTCAAATTTGGGCTTGCAGATGCCCATATTCGCAGCAGGATGACGTCATTCAAAATTCGATGGCTCTAGGTACCGTCATTTTATCACAATGCGAGAAACAAACATACATTTATACACATTCTTCATTATTTAATTTCTTGAAATATAATACAGGACTGCAATATTGGGTGGCAACAGTTTGAAAAGTGATTCAGACTTTTAATCTTCCGACGCAAAATTGCAAAAAGAAAACAATAGTCCTTCAGGGACAAAGCCCCTTTGGACTTAAAAAAGAAAACTAATTAAAAAAAAATAAATAATTGCGCTGCCTCTTTGGAAACTACGGTACGAATTCCTATTCCTGACGTCGACAAAGGGCGAGGTGATTCGCGTAATATATTGGCAGATGTAATTGTTGTATATTTTAATACCTCCTACAATCATGCGATCCAATGATTAATGTGATTACCTTTTCTTTATTAGCTTGTGTTGGGAGCGTTAAAAATGACGCCCTCTATGGTTTTCGCAATGCGCCAACTTTAAGCTCTGAACTTAAGTTACGCAGAAGTTGTAGTGTTCATCGTTGCTGTATTACAATTGCTGTATTACAACTTGCTTTACATTCTCCTAATAAACGCTTGTTATCCCTGCGATAAAGTTATAATTCAATTTATTATAACAGTAATGAGTGGGACAGAAGATGGTTTCTACCGAATTGGAACTTCTGAAGGAATCTTATAACAAGTATATGCGAGATCACAAATCATTTTATGCCCTAAGAACGAACTTGTTTAGAATTGAAGACATTTTCGACCACGAAATTCCTCTCCGGTCACCTGCAATTGCTCAGTCCAGTGGAAGCGACCAAGAATTCGTTAAATGTATGCGCAAAACAAAGTGCCAAAATACGAAATGTCATTCAAGCCCACCATGTTTCAACAAGTATGTTTTATTTTTAATTTCTTATTCTTTCTTATGAAAATCTTGTTTCCCTTGATAGGAAAGGCGTAAATTTTGCTTTTACAACTTTCAGTTTTCTTTACATTTTGAATAATTAATTAATTTAATGGCATTCTCGCTATTCTTTCAGAACAACATTTGTATTTTTGAGGAACGCACGTCATTTATATAATAGCTTTATCAGGACCTTTTTTCATACTTTGCCTAAGTAGCATTTGTCATTCTGTAGAATGCCTAGGTATTATATACAATGACTAAAAGTATGTAATAATTCTCCTATTTCATACTGTTACGAAAAATTCGGCGGTTGCGCCTGTATGTAAGCTTTCCGGCATAGCACTAGGGTTGCCATAAAATAGTGTATGGCAGGGTTGCCAGATTGGCGACTTTATCGCCCATTTGGCGACCAAATTGGCGATATCCCATGCTCCAATCGGGAAGCTTCTAGAATAACTTCCTGTCGAGATATTTCTCGAAACGTGTCGAACTTAAAGAAAAGCTATATAAACCCTTGCGTTTCTGAGAGTTAGTTAGTTGAGTTGCAAAGTTGAGCAGATTGTGAAGAGGTTGTGAAGTGTTGCGAGCAGTGTGATTAGTTGTGAAAATAGCTGCTACGCGAGAGTTGTGTGAACGGAAAGCAATCGAGATAGTGCTTTGCCGTGAAGCTATCTTTACAGTATAGCTTGACAGTGTATTGGTGATTGTTTCACGGTGTTTTATTATAAGTTTAGTGTTGCCGTGAAGCTACCTTTACAGTTACAGCCTGAAGCTGTGTTGCTGATTGTTTCAGCGTATTTATTGTAGATTTTCGACGCTTTTAAAGGTAATTTTGGAACTGTGCTGTAAATAGTGATTCCTGTAAATAAATTGTGCTTTTTACTGTTCTGTATCGTGTTTTCATCGGATACTCTCAAATCTACGAACCCGTAAAACGCAACAATACTTTGCCTAAAACCGTCTGGCATTATATACAATGCCTAGGTATTCTATAGAATGCCGGCTTTTCATACTGTGCCGCTAAAACATTACACTGGCAAGCCAAAACATTGTGAAATTTTTCAATCAAATCGTCTGGATGACGCGAAGGGAACGTGATGAAGTGGGAATGGTATTTAACTGCTGCTGGAGAAAGTAAGGAATCATTCTTGCACTTACTTTTGCGAGTGATGCAAAAGGCTGCTGATATAAACGAATTAAATAGAGGGCGGATTGTAATGGCTCGAAGACTCGGAAAGAATATCTACGAAACCGCACTACTGGTAGGTTGTTCACGTTCTGCCGTTCTTAGTATTTATGCAAAGTGAATAACTGACGGTGAAATCAGTAGCAGAAGACAAGGTGTTGGACGTCCAAGCCTTATCAAAGAAAACGTGCGTCGGAGGCTGTCCCGCTTGGTACAGCAAATTCGGCGCCAGACAGTGGCTCAGCTACAGTCGAATACAATGCAGGTTTAAGTGAAATGCTTGGGAATACACAGTTCAGCGTACACTGTTGGACATGGGACTGCGGGGCAGGCGTCTCACTCGTGTGCCTCTGTTGACCAAGCGTTATTGTCAACTATGCCTAAAGTGGACCCCGCGAGTAGGCCAGCTATCGCCTACCAGTGCGCTGAACGTTCTAGCTGGCCTTCTCGCCATCACCTCGTTGTAAGAAGGGAAAATGCCATAGTCCACATACATAGTCTCCAGTATAATCCATCTCAATGGGATAGAGAATTCATCAGCACTGATTATGAGCGCAATAGCCCAATAGTACCCTGCCACTCAGCAGAAATCGATCTTGATATGAAACTACAAGCTTCATCAACTTTCGAGTCATATGCGAGTGATGGATCAAAGAGGGATCAAGGTACAGGTTGCGGCTTCTATGTGATACGAGGCACCAGTAGTGCATTTACCTGGGCACGAAAACTAAATTCTGCCAATACAGCATTCTAAGCTGAGCTTGTAGCAGTTAGAGCAGCACTTCACTACAGTATTCTAGTTGCTCACGAGCTAATCATATATTCTGACTCGGCGTTAAGTCTCCACTCTGTACGGGTTTGAGTCGGAAGTCAGTAGTCAAGAAGATTGAGATTGCTACTCTACTTGCCGACAGATATCAAACCAAAGCTGTGATGAGTCCGTGCCCATTAGAGTACACGGCAAAGAAAGAGCAGACGAAATTGCCAGATTGGCAGCCACGAACGAACGTACGCGGGCTCTGTACATACCATGGCCAAAGTCGCACAAGAAAATGACCATTAGACCTCTTTTGATGGAGCAGTGGCAAAGTTTCTGGGATAATGACAACACTATGAGTATATAATTACCTTCCCAAGATCAGAGATATATTACGCAGGGGTACTTCTGAGCTGACACAATTCTTGACTGGACATGGCCCATAAATGAGATAATTATTTCGCTTTGGCTTTCGTAATAGTGCGCGGTGCGTATGAGGGGGTGGTGGAGACCCTGACTGTTATATTTTTGACTGTCCAGAAACAAGTGCTTATCACCTCCGCATTCCATCAGCTGAAAACACACATGTATGGACAAATAACAGCTGCTGCAACACACACACGCGCTCATATGTATCCAGAAACGCACAGAAATAGCTCTTGGAATCTCCAAGCGACTAAATACCGCGACGGCATCCTGCTTTAGCTAAAGGCAGTAAAATGAAATGCCATAAACTTGAAAAATGCAGAATATGCATATTTTTTCAATATAGTGGTATATCAGCGAACAAAATTAAAATTACTGGAAGGGCTTAAACAAGCTGTTAAACACCATCTCCAAACGGACACACTGCTCTGTCGGGGTAGAGTAAAGTAAAGTGGGCCCGCGAACATCGCGACTGTACCATGCATAAGTGGGAGATAGTTGCTTCGGATGAATCAAGACTTCTTATCTATCACATGAATGGTCATGTGAGGATACGTTGCCTTACAGGCGAACAGTTGATCCCTCCTGTACATCAGGTCATACACAGGCTGGTGGTGGCGGTATTATGTTTTGGGAGACGTTCTCGTGGATGATTGTGGGCCCCTTATTTGTGGTAAAACAGACCATGAATACTGCGTAATATCTGAGCATAATTGCGGATCAGTTGCACTTTTACATGGCGCCTGTCTCCCAACTGTAAATAGAGCCTTCCAGTAGGAGAATGATCCATGTCACAAAGCTCGAATTCTGTTGGAGCGGTTCGGGGAGAACAAGGATAAATTCCAGTTAATATCCTGGCCACCTAACTCGCTGGATTTTAACCCTATAGAGCATATCTGGAATGTCATGCAGCAGCAGCTCAGAGCTCAAACACCACCATGTCGGAATATTTCGGCTTTGGTGACCTCTGCTTAGACATTTGGTGCAATCTGTCTTCAGTCACCTACCTTGTGACATCCATGCCAATGCAAGTTGCAGCTGTTTTGCAGGCCAAAAGTCGCGCAACGCGTTACTGAGTAGGTGGCCACAATGCTTTGGCTCTTCAGTATACATTCCATTACCAGCAAATATAGTGGTTGGACATTTAATTGATGAGACTCCGTCTGAAGGGATAAGCGGAAATTAAGGAAATTACAGGGTCTGCATCTGTTAACCAATTACATTTTTGTTAGCGGTTAAAGAGATCTGGCTTGTTGCGAAATTTTATCTTAAACAGTGGAACTAATATTATTTTGTACACTATTTTTAAGTTCAAATACAAGTTATGATAAATCTCTGATAACAATGATAATTATTTGATATTTAGCTACTTGTAATTTTTTTAGCTTTGTGGTGGTAACAATCATGTAGACCTTACATCAAGAGTATTTGAAAATAATATTTGGGTTAAGAAACACACTGTAAATACAATAAATACTGCATTGAAATTTTATATGGCACTCAATCATGATGCTGTTATTAAAACTCTTCGTTTTATGTCTATGATTTGTAGAATTTTTTAACAAAGATCCATTCGAGATCGATTGATAAAACCAACGCTGCATCCGACAGAAAGAAGGAAATTAAAATTCCGTTATTAGCAACGCTGACTGAAATCACTCTTTGCGAATTCACTTTTTTGTGTGTTTTTCCAAAATAAATATATAATGCCTTGAAGTCGGGCAAGTGCATATTCTCACTTGGTTACTGATTTTTCTTGAGCTTGAGGCCTTAAGCTTTAACTTCCATTCATTGGGATCAATATATGGTCAAATTCATTTACAAGTCACGAAAGACAACTCTTGTCCACATTCTTAGATTCACATTTGTTGAAATATACAACAAAATCATTACTACTCAGAGGCCGACGTCTTCCTCTTACTTTTGTTTGTGTCTTCTCGTTTCTAACTTGGCAATAGGCTTACAAAACTATTCGTTTCTGTAATAAGCGTGAATAATTCG
>KK116533.1:306457-321751 GCA_000611955.2 Stegodyphus mimosarum | reverse complement strand
GAAGGCATACGAAGATGGCGGGAGAAATACCTTATATACTCCCCCTTTTAAAGGGCGACTGGGGTTTAGGGGACCCAATCGCCAAATCACGGTGGTGGAGAATCATCATGCACCACCTTTTTTAGTTCGGACGCCAGTGTAGAGACATGAGGTTATTTCGAATTATCAGACATGAAAAATGAGCGACGCCTTCTCGAAGAAGGAGGGAGAAATACCTTATAATATCATCTGAAGAATTATCTAAACGTTGTCCCATGTTCTATTCAAAAACTGTAATATATTTAAAACGATGTATAAATGAAATTAAACAAACAAAAAAAGAAACAGTTTTCACAGAAGATTTCTCATTCAATTAATTCAGTTCTCACTTCGCGAGAAGGCGAAAATACATAAAAACTCTAATATCTATATTGAAAATTATGAAGTAAATCTTAAACGCTTGTAGAGACATTAGGTATTTTTGGAAAACAGGAGAGACGAAAAATTGAGTAATGCCCTCGCTGGGAGTCGAACCACGGACCTCTCGAATACGCGCCGAGTGTGTTGACCCCTGCACCACGAAAGCATGCTAAGAAGGCAGGAGAAATACCTTATACACTTATTTCCTCGAATAAATTCCAGAATGGATTAAGCATGATTTAATTCGCAATAATAAAAGAAGGCGTTATCTTTGTTGCTGCGAAGTAGTTTCTCTAGATTAGCAACAAATCCACTATTATGCTAAGTTTCAAATGTAAACAAATATGGATGCTATGGTAAAAATAATCAGGGTTAGCCGCACTTAACCAACTTTTAAATTGTTGATAATTCTATAAATATTGCCTGTAAATTTACTAAAGGCATAAAAACCTTAACCGAAAGATAAGAACAACATAATTCAATCACATTTAAAGCAAAAAATTTGCAATTTACGAATATATAAGAATAAAAAAACTGAGCTCACTGAGCCGAATATAAGAATGGGTATATAATATTTATATACTTTTGGGGCTTCCGATTGCAACCAAAAAGGGAGGTGCATATCTACACGTTATAACAGTCCTATATACAAAATTTCAGCGTTCTGAGTCTACTCGTTTTTGAGTTAGGCGAGATACATACATACATTACATACATACGTACGTACAGACACCATGAAAAAAATCTCTTCTGAATCCATTTTAAATCAATTTTATAAATCGTTTAGGGAAATAGAGTCTTTTATTCTGTTGTTATGTACAGACGTCATGCAAAAACATGGTTAAATTGCATTCGATAGCGGTTAAAAAGGGATATTTTCGTCGAAATGTGATACCCGAAAATTTTCGTGATTACAATACTTCCTTTTTATTTCGTACAAGGAAGTAAAAACATTGATTATTGTAAAATAACGAGCGATTTAAAATCTAGTGAATTATCTATATCTTGGATAATCTCAAGTTTTCTTTAACAAAAGGAGAAAGAAAATATGTTCAGCTTGCAAACCGTAATTTGTTTTTCACTTCTTTTAATCGTCCGCTTAATTTAAACATTTTATTCTTTTAAAATTAAAAAATATATATATTCAAAAAATCTATTGGCAATATCAAAATATTAAAAGAATTTGAAACTGCTATTAACATAATTCGTGCAAATAGGAGAATATAAGCCGTAAATAAAAGAAATGCAGTTATTTTAACCAAGGGCTATAATAATACGTTTTGATAATTTCCACCAGGTTCCCGAAATTCGTTCACACATATGGTACTCTGGGACACTGCTTGTATTATAAGATAAAGGATATATAAATAAAGGAAGTCAATACCATCATGCAAGAATAAAACAAACTTCCGCGTTTCAGTTTTTGAATAGAAATTTCCTTCGGAAGAGTTTCCAAACCATCATCTTCATAAATACTTCATTTCTGTATCCTGCAAGAAAGCAAGCATAGATCTTGGGAGAGATAAAAATGCTTCAATCAAAAATTCACTCGAAGTTTTCCCTCTTTACTTGTAACCAACGAACATAAAATATTCAAAACCTGTCTTATGGTTTGAAAAATACTTTCTGGGACTTTTATTCGACGCCATTTCTAGAATTATTTAACAAACATGCAATACATATGCATACACCTGAAGGTTTTTGTTTCTCATGGGACACTTTTAAAAAAGTCATTATAGCGAAGGGGTTAAAAAAATGGCGAAGGGACCATAAAGAACTGTGATAAATGATGAAAATCGGAACATTTTACTACAGATTAAAATGAACCAAAGTTATGCCAATTTAAATCATCTGATGATATTCGTAAGCTTCCTAAACATCATTAGAGATTTTGCCACTTCCAAAGTATGTTTTACCCATTGGTAGGAAACTGGTTCTTGATGTACTATCATTAAATAAGCATATACGTATGTGGAGTAGAATTTATAAATACAGCTAGACAGTTTCTTATGCACTTTTAATGTATTACCAACATACTGATTTATTAGAGCAGGAAATATGGTATATGGAAAAATAAAGGAGGAACTGCAATCTAAATAATTCGGTTTTTCGAGTTTACATTACATGTAGAGAAGATTATAAGGATTTTTGGAACGAGGAACCAGAAAAAATCAGTTGTAATCTCCCCCGCGTTTGAATCACGGATGTTCCATTTGCTAGTTGGATGATCTTACGCCACAAGAACGCGCTCTTGAGAATGGGATAATTCGTTCCATGCATTCCACACCGTATACTTACTACAGAGACTGTTCGCACATTTTTTACACGATTTTGATAAGCGGTAATAAAAAATCGTTTCCTGCAAAAGAAGTAATTGCAATTATACTATGTTTTCAAAAGTCAAAATTATCGTCTGTTGCTCGAAAGTTTTATTTTTATTCAAAATGGCGAATTTAACAAAGCAGTGGTTCGAAGGCTACATTGACGCTCTTTCCGAAGAGAAATATGCATACTCCGTTATCCAAAAACGATGCAAGAGTCACGGTTTTGTGATATCTAAAGCGTCGATAGGGAATATCATCGACAAGAAAGGAAAAAAAAACGTCCAATTGGAGTCTCAAGTGGGACGAAAATTCCAAACAAGTATCCGAGGGAAAAACGGACATCTTCGACTATTGTAAAGGTACGTTGTTTAACGTTAAAAGAAAATCCCCATAGTCAAAGGACAGTCGCAAAATCATTAAAATTCTCGGTGTCCACTGTAAACAAAATGATAAACGTCGATTTAAATCTCAAGAAAGCGAAAAAACGCAATGTGCACCGTCTTCTTCCGAAGCATATCGCTCGACGCGGGACACGCTGTAGAATTCTGTATGAGAAACACTTATCCGAAGAAAAATGGAAAACACTTGTCACAATAGATGAAGCATGGATGTATTTAAATAATTGTAACAAAAAAAGAGCCATTTATTATCATAAAAGGGGAGAAAAAAATTTAAGTACACGGTTCAAAGAATCGAAAGAAAGTTTTTCTAAGGAATTCCTGATGGTTGCTGGTTTTTCTTATAATGACAAGTTAAAAATAAAGAGAGTGCAAAATATGTCAAGATGAACTCCAAATACTATCGGGAACATATTCTATCGCCCATTTTTCTGAATGAAATACCATCGCTTTACTCACAGTGCCATCCATCTGTGAGACTCCATCGGGACGAAGCTAGCAGTCACGCATCAAAATCCACTGTAAATCTCCTAAAAGAAATAGAACAAAAAACTGGTATCGACGCCATACCCTTCACCGATATCCCTACTAAATCTCCCGATATGTCACCTATGAATTTTTGTGCTTTCGGACTTTTAAAAACTGCATTATCCGAACGTTGTCCCAAAACCCTAACGGGACTCTGGAAAGCTGTTCGGGAGGAATGGGATAGAATACCTCTTCTGACACTTCAAAAGGCATTATTATCCTGGAAATCGCGGTGTCGAAAAATAGTTCAGAATAAGGGATGTCAAACAGAACATTTAAAACACAAGAATTTTATGTAATTTAGTTTTGTGAATACAATATACATCGTCTAGAAAATGTGCGAACAGCCTCTGTATATGCAAGGAACGAAACACAAATATTGCTGAACGTTTTAATTCAAAAGTGAAACTCTTAACCTATTGCTATTTTTTTTATTAAATCTATTACTATTTTCATCATATTTTTCTATTCTAAGCTTTCTCATTTTCTTTTCTTTACCATCATGCAGAATAAATTATGTTCAAGAATATAATTCAGAATAAATCATGCAGAATAAATTATTTTCAAAATATTGGCGGGTAGAGTTTGTAATATACAACACATACCGACAAATAAAAAGCTGCATATATACCAACAAATCTTGTTTCGAATACATCCGTTCTAAGACTCACTATTTGGATCAAGAATTGAGGCCCTGGTTCTAACTGCTCAATATGTGAGGGTTAAATTTATATAACTTGCTACTCAATTAGAAAAAGAGAAAAAGGATAAGTCTGTCACTAATGTGACGCTACTTCGGATATTTCTGAAACTGTATGTTATTTAAATTGCTACCAAAAATATATGCATGTTATTCTCAGCTCTGCGCTAGAATCGAGTTTATATTTAGATAAACAACTGTAGAGTCCTTGTTTTTTTTCTTTTTTTTTTTTGAAGCAAGGTGCATTGCCCTACCCCAGAACTCGAACCCTGGCCCTCTCGAATACGCGCCGAGTGTGCTACCGTTGCACCACGAAGGCATGTTGGAAGGAGGGAGAAAATACTTTATATACTCCCTTTAAAATAGCGATTAGGGATAAGGGGACCCAATCGCCAAATCCTACTGGTGATGAATTATCTTTAGCCAGCTTTTAGTTCGGGCGCCATTTACAGGGCCATTAGATTCACGTCCAGTATGCTTCCAATTACACCACAAAGGCATGCTGGAAGGAGGGAAAAAGCACCTTATAAAATTATTTAGTAAATGGGCAACATTGGTTTTTTTGGCTGTTAAAGACAGATTGAAATTTGTTTTGATTTCCATTTAATTTGATAACCCAATTATCCAACACCTGTCCGTATAGCCTGGCAAATTTCGATTCTTTCCAAACATTCATTAATTTAGAAGTCAAACAACGAAAATCAGGGTTATATTTTCAAATTTCCACAGGACTAGTTTCGATGGTTTTACCGAACCATCATCCTCAGCTGCAAAAGCGCAAATGTGTTTCGGAGCCTCAAACAGGCTTTTTTTAAAGCTTCCTTTTTTGCACGTGGTGTAACCGCCATTTTGTGATCGCATGAGTTTCGGTAAGTACTTTTTTGCAATTTTTAAGTTCTATTTGTGTTTCACATATTTTAATATTGTGCTTTGCTTATCTGATTTCATGCATTTTAGTTCCAAATCTGGTTTCATCAACAGATGGCTCCAGTACTCGTCTCCTGTCCAGACTTTATCTTATCGTATCTAATCATTATATCTCATCGCGTTCATTTGCGCTTTTGAAGCTGAGGATGGTGGTTCGGTAAAACCATCGAAACTAGTCCTGTGAAAATTTGAAGATATAACGCTGATTTTTGTTATTTGACTTCTAAATTAATATTTGTTCGGCGTGTTATTGTATCTTAATTGTAAAAATTCATGTTAATGAATAAATTTGTCCAACGTATCTGAGTGTTTTATGATTGATTCGCAAACACGTTTCGCTTTAGCTTTTAGACCGCCTTTGGCCTAATGGAAAATGCCTCTGAAACTCTGGTAGCTTGTTCGAATAAGATTTCTGTTAACTGGATAATTTCATGTTTATGGATTATGGAATTTCATGTTTTTCATTGTTAAAAAGGGGAAGTTTCAGCTTACAATTTTCTACCAGAATGTACTCGATGTTTCATCGACTTCGAGAGAAAGCCTCAGTGCCTGACTAAGGCACGTTTGCCTTTTGGCTACGTCTCTTTAAACTATTGTTACGCTCGGCCATACCTTAGGCTCTTGTTTGCTTCGCCGACTTAATTAAGATTTAGGGGCCAACTACTTAGAATCTTGATAGCTTCGGCTATATCTTTCAGTTAGATTTATTTAAGCTTGGTTAAGTTTAATTTTATATTCATTTAAGTTCAAGCCTAAGTGGAGGCTTTGCTGTACACTCCAAGTTAGGAGATGATTGTATTATATTTATTCTGAGAAGTAAACGTTAAAAAACGCCCCAATGGGCGGTTTTTTTTATTACTATTATTATTATTTTGGACAAATAGTATAAGCATCCAACTTTTAATGCGGTCTCTCCGTTTCTAGACTAATGCGAGGAAATAAGTTTAAACGAAGTGCAGAAAAAGTGTGTACAATTTAATAGGTCGTAGAAAGAAATCATCTGGTGTATACATCAGATTTTTTAATACAGTATAAGTGGAAAAAGAGAAAACAATCGTAACTATATATTGTTAAAAGTAACGTGCAGTAAATGTCCAAAACTGTAAAAAACTATAGTATAAACTAAACTATAGATGAGTCAATAATTCTCATCGATGTGGGATAAGTAAAAGCTCTGCGAAATGTGCCGTTCATTTAACACATATTTTGCGCACACTCTTTTCTTCCATATCAGCTTGAATTTTTTATTTCTTTTATATTTATTCCTTACACATTGTAAGGTAGTTGTGTTAACTATCCAGTTATTTTATGTTACGCATCTTTATTGTCACTTCCCTCTTTCCATTTTTCTGCTGGAATGCGAATTTCAGCTCCCCTGTATTTAAGCGAGGGTTTGAGAGTGTTTTAGTTAGAGCGTGTTTCGCCATCGAAAGCCACTTTGATATTCTACGATTGCATTCTTATCTAAGGCTATGCTTTATTCTTAAGTCATGCAAGTGTAGGTTAGAACCAACTTGCGTGTGAATTATCTTTGCATAGCCTTTGGCTAATTTTTACTTTTAGTTTGATTCTGAATTCCTTACCTAGATTTCTCCTCCCCCCCGGGCGGGTCGACGTCGCGAATTCTGCGAAGCTACTGGCTAGGATCTGTACCTAGGCAGTCTCGGCCACGGGAGTATACAAATTATGATCCTAGTGGTTCTGGGGGCTCCGGCAAAGTCACTCATTGGTCGGCCGGGAGTCCGGCAAGTCTTAGAGTAGTGCGGTTCTAGTAGCCCGGGGACAGGGGTAATGGCCCACTGCCACGGTCAGCTCAGGTAGCAAATCGACGTGCAGTGGCGGCCCGTGTATGCAGGTGCGTTGCGCCGATCCCTCCAAGGTTCTGGGAAAGGGTTGAACCCCGGCCCCAGTTCTGCGGGGGTGAGGACTCGTAGTGTGATTTAGTTCACGAAGCAAGGAATGCCAATATTTATGTTATGTTATGTTACCTAGATTTCTAGCCTTAATGCTGGCTGCGTTTGTAAGCATCAGGAGTGCCTTCTCTTCAGCTTACTTGGACTCTTAGTAAAAGTATCTTTTGCACCTTTCTTGCGTTCTGCTTGCTTATCTAGACATAGCGATAAATTGCTTAGATTTACATCGGGTCTTTACTTAGTATATGTTACCAAAACAAGTAAGACTCTAGAACATTAAATAAGGATGAAATTCCAAACTGCGACCTTAAGGAGAAACAAGCTCCTAAATCTAGCTGTACACGTCTCTCACAAGTTTGAATAATTAATAGGTCAGTTAATGGGTTAATTAATTGAATAATTAATGGGTTCATTAATTGAGGAGCAAGAGGGGAACCTCCGTTTTTTTTTTATTTTTATGTACTTTATAGCATTTACTTTTTTAAATGCAAATGAAGATTTGAATATAAGAAATTCCGTTCTTTTTAGGCTAAGGAATGGGGGTAAGTGGAAAGGAGTCCAACTTTATTGTTAAACTCGCAACCTGGTTTAGGAAAAGAAAAATCACTTTTTTGAAGTTTTCTCTTTCAACCTTACCCAAAGATAGACACTAATATTTTCTCCGCTGTCAGAACGCACTGCATTTATACTACCGCTGATTACGGTGGTTAAGGGCACTTTGCGAAATAAGCGGTTTCTGAAGTCATCGCAGGAGCCGCGCTCCACCTTTCGGGCAAAAGTGTGAAAGAAAGAGAGAGGATAAACACTTACGGAGGTAGAGGATGACCTTTCCCTGACCTCGGACAGTTCCTCGTGACCATTCTTACCGAGGTTGGAGGAAACACCCAACTGCAGATACCCTGCAATTTAAAAAAAGAGCTGTGTTTTGCTACTGACATACCAAGCTTTCCTTCTTGCTTCTGTTGCTATTGCGATCTTTTACTGTGGACTTTATTTAAAAGTATCGTTATTCATTCGTTTGCGGGTTTTCGATCGGAAATAGAGACTGATTTCCATTGCAAAATGTTATATTCATGGCGTTTAAGATATTGACATTGTAAGGTTATTAGTCCAAATGGATTTAGTCCTGAAGGACTATTACTTTGGTTTTGCGATTTTGCGTCGATTCACTCTGAATGCCCGTTTCACTTTTCAAATTGTTGCCACTAAATGTTATCGCTCTGCATTAAATTTTAAAAAATGAAAAATCTGCATAAATGTATGCATGTTTCTCGCATTGTGATAAAACTTAGAGCCATCGAATTTTGAATGACGTAATCCTACTGCGAATATGGGCATCTGGAAGCCCTAATTTTGAATTTGAAATTTGCTTTATTATCGATTTTATGTTTTGTAACATTTCAACGAATTTCTGATTAACAAACTAAATGATTTCAAAGCGAGCAATGGCAACACTGTACGGAAAAAAAACATTTTTATCTCAAGCGCACGAGACTTAGGGAAATTCTAAAGATATGTTCATTTTAAAATGATTTTGCGATATTGATTTTGAACTGAATTTTATGGTTTGAGTACGTAGTACATGATATTTAATAAAAAAAGGTAGCACACGAAACGTTAAAAAAACGCACCTTTGGACGTAATTTAAAATCTGAAATGTTTCGGATTTTTTTTTTATTATTTTTAAACTAGCAAGCTGTTATCATTAGTTATTTGGATTTATACTTTAATTTATCCTTTCCGTATTTCTTACCCGAATACAAATGAGATATCCAGTATTAAAACTGAAGGTTTTTAATTTTAAAAGACAGTGTTTCTGACTTCGCGTCCAAGCTACGTGTTAATTCCAGCGTGCTGGTTTAGATGTAATTATTTAGCTTTGCTTAATTATTTGACGCTCCGGTAGATTTAGTGAGCCAACTTACAGTGAGAATTATTTATGTAGTCTGTGGGGTTTTATTTATTTAATTCAGTGTTCAACAACCCCACAAACACTAGCAAGCGAATAATCGCTTAAGTGTGTTGACAGAGACGTAAGACTTAAGAAGGGTTAACTACCTTTATTTCTCAGAATAAGTACAATCAGTTCCCAACTCGGAACGTACAGCAAATCCTCCACTTGGGCTTCACCTTAAATAATTATGAAATTAACTAAACTAAGCTTAACTAAAGCTAACTGAAGATATAGCCGAAGCTATCAAGATTCTAAGTAACTGGCCCCTAAATCTTAATGAAATCGGTGAAGCCAAACAAGGGCCTAAAGTATGGCTGAATGTAGCAATACCTAAGAGAGACGTAGCCAAAAGGCAAACGCGCGCTAGTCAGAAACTCAAGACTCTCTCTCTCTCTCTCAAGGTCGGTGAAACATCGACTTAAATACTACTCTTTACTCATTTGCATTCACTGCGTTTCTGAAATTACATTGTGGTAGAAAATTGCAAGATGAAACTAGAAAGACAGGAAAGATGCATAAACTTAAAATAAGTGTTAATAAAATTCGGATAAACATTACAAGTCTTTGAATACTATTCCACGTTTAACTTGTCTGTTCTATTTAGCAGCATGAGTTTCCTGCCAGCTCTGATAGATGCAGTTACTCGGCTTTGCATTATATCTTTGCCTACACTTTGTTTACGATACTCTGGTAGAATTAACTAAGCCAGATTAAAGTAATATTTAATTGTGTAATTCTTCACGTTTGGCTTGACTTTGAACTATTTAATTGCATCACCACGAGCTGTGGCTAGATTCTGTTTAATAAACATGTATTTAAGGCTTTTCCAGATTTTGTAGTTACTTCAGCCATAGCGATAATTCAATCTACGTCTGCTAGAGTTTTCTGACTAATTACAGCTTTTACATCAAGTAAAATCCCCCCCAACGTGATAAATATTAGGTTACCTTGCAGAGACATTAAGTTATTTCGGAGCAGGAGACATGAAAATTGAGCAACGCCTTCGCCGGGAATCTAACCACGGACCTCTCGGTCACGCGTCGAACATGCTGACCACTACACCCCGAAGGCATGCCAAGAAGGTGGGAGAAATACCTTATATACTCCCCTTTTAAAAGGCAGCTGGGAATTAGGGGCCCCAATCGCCAAATCCCGGTGGTGGAGAATTATCATCCACTACCTTTTTTAGTTCGGCCGCCACTTGTAGAGGCATTAGGAAATTTCGAAGCTGAAGCCATGAGCAATGCCTTTCCCGGGATTCGAACCACGGACCTCTCGAACACGCGTCGAGCGTGCTGACCACTACACCACGAAGGCATGCGAAGAAGGTAGGAGAAATACCTTATAAGCTAACCTCATAGCTAATGACGCACATGCGTTTAAAAGTTCTGAAAATTTTGATGGTTTTCAAATTCAGGAAGTCACTAAGTATATTATGATATCTTTCACAGGTATTCTCAACAATGACAGTTTTCTTATCCTGACACTATTGCGGACCAAAATAAAGACTTATTACTCAAGATCAGTATTTTCAGCGGACCGCTAAAGTGCAGATGGATAAAAATTGAACGCTGTTGTTATTCGATTGTGGGTCAAGTTGCTCTGCTTTTGATTTCAATCAAGTAGTTATTGCTGCGCTGCCGATATTGTCCAAAAGAAGTATCAGCTAGAGAAAATTCCATTTTTCAGGCGACGCGACAAATTTCCTCATAAATTTGCTATTCAGCGGTTATCCCCGCTACACAGGTCGCTGTTGTTCGGAAGTGACTGTGAAGCTAACTGTAAAGGTTATGCAAAAAATTTTATATTTATTTATTTATTTATTTATTTTTAGTTTAACACAAACAAATAAGTCAATGCCTTCAGCTTCAGTTCTTGTACGACCTTGCCTAGGCTTTCTGTCGATGGATCCAGTATCCTGGAACTGTTTCCATAGGTTACACACGAGGCTGGGCGTTAAACTAAATTTCTGCATATCTGGACTTGCGATTGACCTGCCTCTAGCCTCCCCACACTTCGCCACCTCATTCCATCATCTAAACGTTGGTGGTTACTCATTTTTACTGTTCCGATGTGAACTGAATCGATTGCTGCAAGATAACATCAAGAAATTCGCCGAGGTGTGCTATCGAACGCAATTCGTCTTACCCTCCACGCGCTTATAAAGCCTGTTTTTCTACTGGCTCCGCCTACACACACGCGTACGCTTACGTATTTGCCGTACAAGATTTACATTTTTATCTAGAAGCAGTGGTTTTTCCTTCAGGTCAGTTCTTTTCATGGAATTCGATAAAATATACAAATTCTCTGAATTTATTTCACCAGTGTATTACTGAGCGTTTAGTAGATCCCTGGTATTGCTGTCTCCGTTTGCACAGAAAGTCAAATGAACACTTTTAAAAGCACATTTATAAAGCAATCCAAATAAGCAAAATCGGGATATGAAATTGACTTTTGGATTGTTCATAGCTGTTTTATGTGCACAAATGTTGCTGCTGTATCAGTTAAGAAATTCGCAGGTGGATTTATAAGGTATTTCTCCCGCTTTCTTTGCATGCTTTCGTGGTGTAGTGGTCAGCACGCTCGACGCGTAACCGAGAGGTCCATGGTTCGATTCCCGGCGAAGGCGTTGCTCAGTTTCAATACTTCTGCTCTACAGATTTACAGAACTTTTTTGGAACTGCTTTTTATGACACTAAATGCATAATTTTTTTAGTTATTGTCTCATAAATTATATTTATAGACATAAATTAAGCGTCTGAAACTTCCTTGAAATCATTACTGCTCTGGAAAATCTGGTGAAACTGTTTTATACTTTTCATAACCTCTCAACGTACGTTTCCACCTGAATATGGACGTCTGGAAGCCCAAATTTGGAATTTGTTTTGTTTACAGTTTACTTCCTTTTATGTATTGCAATCTCGAAAAATTTTGGGTATCAGATTTGAAAGGAAACATTCCTTTTGACCGTTCCCAAATCCATTTGGGAGATAATTTTGGGTGATGTCTTTTTCCAAACGGATACTGAAAAGGATTCAAAAGGGATTTTTCATGATGACTGTACGTATGTATGAATATATGAATATATCTCACATAACTCAAAAAAACTATTGTAGTAGAACGTTGTAATTTTGTATATGGGATTGCTTAAAAGTCCTTATCCGGCCTTATTTTCGTTATTGCTTGTCATATTCATGAACCTCTAGTACAGGAGTGTTTTAAATGACGGAAGTATTCATGTTTTGGCAAAAATGAACAATATTCATGTTTTGGCAAAATTGGGACTAAAATAAATGCAAAGCGAATGTTTCCTCACAAAGGTAATGTGTTTCCAAAGCGTCGGCTTAATAATGCTATAATGTTCATACATGCTTCCTCGGAGAGACAAACAGTAAAGTATAATAACTACAGCCTTACATTAATTCGCTGAATTCACCATTTCGTTGAAGTTAAGATCATCTCATAGCTCATAACGGGACGAAATTGGATTTTGGCTGTCAGATTTGTCGTTGTTACGAATATTGTAAAGTCTGTCTTTACTACTCCACATAAACTATTTCTAGATCCTAAAATGAACCTGGCGAATTCTAGCACGGACGTGAATAAATACCAGCACAGAAGAAATATGAAAAGTAACCCTTTATTAAATCAAAGTTTAACAGAAAGGCACGAACTTCGTGCGTTACAAAACACCGTCAACTTGCGGTGGGAAAGTTAAATGCAGACTATAATTGAAGACGAATCTAAAATATAATAGTGTTGGATTCGCACGTTAATTTACACCTAACAGGTTGACTCTTAAAAATCTAACAAGTGTGAGGATCATCCGAAATGGCCCAAAGGCTTACTGACGTAACAGCAAAGTAGCAACGAAACGTGCACTGGCTGGCGAAAACACGCCCTGAATAAACTCAGAGTTTTATTCGTTTAAATACTCATTTCACTTAACTTTAAATTTACATCCTGGCGAGAAAATACAAGGGGAAATTGAGATGTTCAGGAAAGGTATCAAACTTAAAATAAATTTGTTATGCAAAATAACGGAAACTCTACAATATTACACATGCTGCTGTTGCATCACATTTTGTCAGTATCACTAGCGTTTCGCAGGTTTGGCCAAAAATTAAATTCTGTCACGTAAACCGATTTCTACTTAACATTCTATACCGATTTCTTCTTTCTAAATCTCTACTTAAATATTGTCTTTATGAGAAAATGCTAACAAACTTTTAGCAAAAACCTGTAGAGTCATTACGTTATATCGATATCAGAAAACTGAAGAAATCCGCGCGGGATCTGTTCTCGCCGGGATTTCAATTCCGGACCTCCTGAATACGCGTCGATTATGCTTCTAGTTATCCTACAAAGGAATGCGGAAAGGAAAGAGAGAGAGAAAAAAAAAACTCATATACTCCTTTTAAAGTGCAACTGGGGATGGGGGGGGTGGCCCAAATGCCAAATCCTAGTGGTGGAAAACCATCATCCACCACTCTTTTTTAGTTCAAGCGTCACTGGAAAGAATTGGCAGTCTTCGTAAGCGTCACTTGTTCAGTGATTTAGAATTTTTCGATGTCAGAAAATTGAAGAAATCTCGCAATCTAGAGATTTAGGTCTTCTTAGATAGAATAAAATTAGACTCAAACTCTGAGAGACAATGGAAGAGACACACGCCAATGTGACAATCAAATTCGCTAACACAACCTTGTATTTGGCGTACATTCACTAAAAACACTCAATCGATTTCGAGGGCAGCTACAGGTCCCTCCTCATCAGGAGAATCTTGTATTTTGTTCTCCTGATGAGGAGGGACCTGTAGGACTGTAATCGAAATCGATTGAGTGTTTTTAGTGAATGTACGCGAAATACAAGGTTGTGTTAGCGACTCTGAAAGACAATTTGTGAATTTTCACTGCATCTTGTAAGTACCGCAGAGAGAGGGAAAGTGTCTAAAGGACCTTTTTATTAGTTCAAATAAGGTTTAACAGTCGACACCAACTCGTGTTTACAGAAACGAACAATAATGCCTTCAATTAAAGATAAACTAAGACAAATAAAATTAAGTATAGCCTAACGACTTCACGATTCCAATAACGCGCAAGTTGGCTCTGACCTAAGTCGGCGTAAACCAGCCCAATGGCAAGAATAAATCAAAGCCGCAAAATACTAATTGCTACAGAATCAAATTTAGCAACGTGGCCTTCAAGCAGGCAGAACACACTTTCATTTCACCTTCTAAAACCTTCCTTTAAACACTTTCTACTTCATTTGAATATCGCACGAGTAGAAAATGTACATTGCTGGCAAGGAACTGGAAAAGACATCGATAGGAAGCGATAT
Source organism: Stegodyphus mimosarum (assembly GCA_000611955.2). Classification (NCBI taxonomy): domain Eukaryota; kingdom Metazoa; phylum Arthropoda; class Arachnida; order Araneae; family Eresidae; genus Stegodyphus; species Stegodyphus mimosarum. The sequence goes on along the minus strand of KK116533.1, from coordinate 307,271 downwards.
TAACCCTCTGACCGGCCAGGGTTTTCGTTAAGAAAGCTCAAATTTCCCAAAACTAGTATGAGAAAAAATTATTTTCTTAATTTTAATGTAAAATTTCTCCTGGTACTTTATACCTGGATTTGTGTACTTTTAAAATATTGTCTTGGTTTCTTTGACATATTTTAGTATGAACGTATATATATACGTTCTTAGAGATATCACAAAAAGTATTCTAGGCTGTATTTATATGGCCTTCCCGGTTAGAGTGATTTAACATAAAATAACTGGTTAGAAACTTAAATCATTCTTTACACTCTTGTGAGGATTCGAACTCTGGACTTCCCGAATATGCGTCGAACGTGCTTCCAGTTACATCACGAAGGCATGCGGAAAGGAAGTTGAAAATATCTTATAAACTTATTCTGCGTTATTCTTGAACTTATTCTTAAAATTTAAATCAAATCCATTATGATGTTATGATAAAATTTACAACAAAATCTATGACTGAAGATTCGTAGAAAATAATGGTGTACATTTTTTAACTTCACACGCTCGTTTTTGAAGCGCTCTCCTTAATTTAATAATTAGAGCAGGAAGATCATATATAAAACAACGCTCACGAAGTGATCAAATTTCGAAGAATCATTAGCAAACTTTTCATTCTGCTGAAGATATTTGTGGGGGTTTAAAAGTATTGCTTAAAATTTCGCCATCAGTACTTGCAATCATGTGGGTCACTGCGCAAAGTATATCAGAAAAGATGACAGAGAAATATAAGCGCCAAGCCTCATCCCAGAGATAAATAAATAAAAACTTCTAACAGCCAAATAAAGGG
>KK116533.1:290787-306446 GCA_000611955.2 Stegodyphus mimosarum | reverse complement strand
GAAAGAGAGAGAGAAGCAAAATAAATAAAAATAAATCTGACACCACGTAAAAACTAGGGAAAGTAATATCGAATAAATAAGTGAGCATCAAAGAAAGTTGCTAAGAAAGCAGCTTATATATATATGTCTGGTTCTACATTTATATGACATCTAAAGTGGCTGACGAAAAAGAGTTTCTAAATAAGTCATCGCAATCTCTGTTTGATTCAATGATCTGTCGCACCATTCATCCCCGTCAACACCTCACCCTTCTCCTTCCCCAAAAGTCTTTTTTTATTTCTTTGAAAGGGAAGCATCCAAACTCTTTCGGCGCTCCATTGCATAAAAGGCAAAATAATATATATAAATATATACATTGATATAAAGGAAACTCTAAAAGCCGATGCCTTTTCGATGGAGAAATTGCATCATATATTACAGGAGGCGAATTGGTAATACATTTGGTTTCGAAGGAGAAAATATATCAGCGGTAAATATACTACTTTCCTCTACGCCTATATAATATCGCAGAAGGGCACTATTAAAACGTTAAGAAAACATTCATCATTTAGCGTGAAAGTAATTCAGTATATCAATCGATTCGGAAAGTCCCAGAGATTTTAACTCATTGGCAAGGGCAGATAGGCATCTCTAAAAAATAAAGATTTGTTATTTTAATATTTCAGATTATAGTACGTTATAATTATTTGTCATAATTTTTAAGTTATAGCTTAGAACAATGATTCTCAACCTTCTTCTGTCGCGGCACACTTTTAACAATTTCAAAATTTGGCGGCACACAAAGAAAAATGTAAGTTTAAAAGTTGTTTGCTTATCTATACTACACAGCGTAAAATAGTTTATGATAATAATTTTGAATGTAAAATAAAATATTATGTACTACAAAAACAGTAGTATGTTTATTAAGGGATTTATTACAAGTTAATAATAAGAATACTTTTAATGAGAAATTTGAGCTGGATGTTTTTTCATAATTTCATTTATATTGGGTCGTAAAAATGGCAATACTACCCTCATATCGTCTTCTACATTGAACAGTCTCGATTTTTTACTCGCTTTTATGTCGGTTAATACTGAAAATCCGAATTCACACAAATAAGATGTAGAAAATTGCAATAACATTTTTAAAGCTTTTTTTGGGCATTTGGGGACAATCGCATTAATGTTAATTCAAAATGAATTAATTGATTCTTCTAAATATTTTAAAATTAAATCTCGATTATTAGAAAGCGAAATTAGTTCTTCCTCTTCATTCAAAGTTAATTCTAATACAGAAGTATTCGTTATCACAAATGGATTACGAACCCCATCAAATTTTTTTATATCTAAATTTCAGAAATAATGAATAATTCTCTCCTCTAATGTTGCCCTATGGTCAATAACAATTTTATGAATAATTTTTTAAAAATCTTTTAGGACTGACTCCAACTATTCCAAATTGTTTTCTTGAGCTTTATTCTTCCATAAAGTTATTTGTTTTTGGAATCCTACCAGTTTATCTGTCGAGTTTAATATATTTTCTTTCGGTCCTTGCATACTCGAATTTATGTTATTAAAAATAACAAAAATATCTGATAAGTAAGTTAATCTCTCGTCTGCACCCATCAGAATTTCTCAATTTAAATTATATACTGAACATGTGCGAAAATGCTTCGAATTGCGCCGTCCTCCAGAGCAAAAAAATTCGCTTGGATACCACAATTGGAGCGCTTATTAATATCTTAAAAACCGAATTTTGCCAATTCTCACATGTACGACCGTATACTAGGATTAAACCCATAATAATTTCTACTATATATATTTCTAAAATTTGGCTGCACAGTTCAAGAATTTGGCGGCACAGTGGTTGAGAGTCACTGGATAAGGAACTTCTAATCTTGTAATAGGAAAAATATATAAATATATCTCCACTAATAAATAAATAAATAAAACAAATGAAATTAAAAAAATTCCGGATTCAAATATTTTTAGTAATGGGAAACACATTCTCAAGCGTACTGCATGGTAAATTGAATCAGGTATGCATAAATCCGAAATCTTAAAACTACACTCATGTCCATAAATTAAGGATAATTCGGAGTCACGCGGAAATCGAACTCTAAAATAAATATATCACCTGTAAAATCACTACACACATCTTCGAGAATCATATGCAAATTTCAGGAAGTAACCAGATGACACCGATGGTACGTCACAATGACGAGAGTGTAAGAGAGTGATATACAAGGAATACAGGCAAAGAAGTAAAATTGTTCGCAGGCGCTTTATAAGCATTTCAGTGCAATAATCGAATAGTTATGACACAAAGGACGCATTTGGATGATTTTTGACGTGGTAGAATGATCGGCCGTCTGGAATGTGGGTGTACCCAACTGGATGTATCAGACGAACTTGGAATTGCCCAGGGTTTCATCTCCAGGCTTTGGCAACGATTCCGAGATGATGGTAATGTGAGTAGACGTTAGAGCACAGGTCGCCCCAAAGTGCAAACATCGTAAACGAATGCCTTCAATTGGAGGATATCACCCGTATGGACTGGACAGCATTCTCACCGGACTCGAATCCAGTAGAGCACGTGTGGGACATGCTTGGCCGACGAGTTGCTGCCCGTCAACCTCGTGCTACATGTCTACCAGAACTTCGGAGAGCATTGCTTTTTGAGTGGTGTGATATCTCCCAAGATCTATCTAATCGATAATTTGATACTCAGCATGCCTGGGCGTTGTACGGACTGTATTGCATCGTCTGGGAGACATACATTGTATTAACAATCATACCAACCATGTAATATTGGTTTTTTGTAATTTGCTCCAGGGAGAAAAAATCGCTAATTTTTTTAATAATATCAAACATATAGCATCTTTTTTTGCGCTTTCCCTTTTGTTTAATAAATAAGCTTTACAAATAAGTCAAATTTGTTTTGCTTCTAACTCTTCCTTTGCTTGATTTTGCGTTATCCTTAATTTATGGACACGAGTGTAAATTCTTATGAGATTCAAACCAGCTGAAAATTACACATACTGAGTACGCAGGTCATAGAATTTATGCCCTCAAGCTATTATCTATTTCATTTAATGCACCGCAAATTTTCCTTTCTGGAGTAACAATCCTTTAAAGAATTACGTGCTAAGATCCCCTTGTTAGTAGCGTAAACACAGGGTAAGATCATTGCAAAACTCATTCAGCAGTATTGGTTTTATACACTTTAAACTTACGGACTCATGATGCAATTTATCGTGTTCTCGAGGATATTTAGATTTTCACCTTAATTCAAGTTCCATATAAAGATTTAAATAAAATTAATTTTTTCTTGATCAGTTATTCCTCCAGGTTTTCCTGGAAGGTAACCCAGTTAAGTATTTTAAACGCACAATAAAACTTAACTTAGTATACTTAAACGCACAGTAAAAATTTCATGCTCTTTGAGGCTGCAACATTTATATTTACATTTACTCTTATACGTATATTATTTCAATCTTTTTAGCTAAATTTGTATGTAAAGCAAATGTGTATCTGCATTATGAAGCACACGGTGATACGCTGGTGAGTTTACTTCGACACAGTAGTCCTGAAAGGGACTTTATTTCAAAAATAATTAAGCTTAATGTTTCTCAATTCCAAACCAAAGAATCTGCCGGAGAGCACATATATTTTCACTAAAACTTTTCTTGCTATTTCTCTCATTGCATTTTTATAACAGCATGGGTAAAACTGCATATTACGGGCCAGTTTGGCGCATTTTCGAAAAATCGGTTATTTTCGCGCGTTTTAGAAAATCACTGAGTCATCCTATCGCCATATTAGATGGTTGCGAATTTGAATGAACTCTGTAAACATGCAAAAAATTGATCATGTAAACATGGAAAAATATCTAAATCAGAAGTTCAAGAAAAACAACGATAAAGTATTTGAAAGTTAATAACTATGTATTTTATGGCATCAATAATATTAAAACTTTTCGTAATATATACCATTTTTAAGACGTAGCAAAATGGAGTAAAATATTTTAGCACGAAATTTTAAAAAATTGTAATAAGCAGTAAATGAGCAATAAAGGATCGGAAAGCATTGTTTCATATTTAATTTAAAACTTATAAAAAATGCAGAAGAATAAAAAAAAAAAAAAAAAAAAAGTGGTTAAACAATTTTAACTACGTAATTTATATTTTTACAATTAATTTTTATTTATAATATAAATAGTAGAAACTCGCATTTGTTTTATCCACACTAAAATGTAACAATACGATGAAGATGAAATTCAAAATTTCACGCTCATTCAACACCGACTCTACGGCTCATTTCAACCATGTGCTTAACCACATATAATGGACACACGCCTCCATTCACACAAATCTGTCGCATCTTTCATTTCAAGTAATTTCGTACTATTTTTACACTTAAGACATTCGTACACATTCGCAATCAAACCATAATTCATGCACCATTCTATCGCACATCGTTCGCCCTTATCTCTCAACCGAACCACACGTTCCAACTCTTTCGACGTCAGCCATTTTGCTCACACAATTTACTAGAAGCACAATGAAATGATGAAAATTCAAAAAGACCGCTTAAACGCTATCAACTGTAACCTTAAATCCTAACGATTTTCATGACGCCAAGCGGTTACCAGATTTGGCGCGATTCCGCTTCATTTGGCGACTGGCCCTTAATCTGCAGTCTAGCCACAGTATATATAATTTCGACATAAGAACTCTACAGTCAGTACAGAAAATCGCCATTATTTATCATTCTCATTATCTTAGCAATCTGATTATTTGTCATCTTATCAACATTACAGGAACTTAGTTTTGTGGCCACAGGCTTTACGGTAACAAACAAAAAACGCTTTACAGTTTGGATTAAAATTATCAGTTCAAATTGCATAGTAAGTGCTATTTGAAACTCAAAAATCCTCATTTGAGACATGAACGTGTGTCACGGAACAACAACTTAACATTATTGTTTAGTAGAATAATGACAATAGTACTTACATTATTGTTTTTATAGTGCTCGCCTGCACTTTTCTCTTAGTTCATATCTGCGTTAATCCTTAAAGTCGCAATGAACCATCTGGCTTGGCGAGAAACTCCAACTCGACCCCTGAAATTGGAATCAAGGAAGTTAAATTTACGGAATACACTAGCCTAGGCCTTTAGCTCCACATCATCATATATAAAATTGAAGTTACATCAAAAAAAGGGTTCATCAAATGTGGTAAAAATTTAGAAAGCCAAAAATAAGATAATAGCTTTTCCGCATAAGAAAAAAGGTAAAAACTCAAAGAAGGTCTTTTTAATTAAATTTTGCGTCGAAACATAAACCCCAGCCACTGAAATTCGTCTAATTGTGTCTTTTTTTAGGCCGACCGATAGGAGTCGTTGAATACTGATAGTTCGGTATGAGGTTCGGTCTCGGCAAACGGGCCGGTTGCATAGGTGTTTTCGTGGTTTTTCCCATGTGTAACGTGGATGCAGATCGGTTTTCCTTAAAAGTCCTCCACGGGGCATCCCTTCTTTGGCGAGTACCATTATGTACAATTGCTTAATTTAAAAAAAAAAAAAAAATCCTTTGCCAAAGCTGCTGCACAAGCTCGTCCTAGTGGTTTTCGACGCGAGGAAAACGACACTTCGCGATGAAAATGCCTTGCGAGGTATCATGTTCCCGTAATCTCTTGAAGGTCACTCAGGATTTTCCATTTGCATTCAGTTCTCTTTTCCTCTGAAACGTTAGTTCGGGCTGTTGTAGACTAGGTCTTGAATCCTGTCCTTCCCTCTCCCTGACGGATCTATTGTAGACTCAAACCTGCGTACGGATGAAAGAGCTGAACGCTTTTTTTAATAGCCGACTACTTGGCCTTCGCTTCTCCTGGCCAATCGTTTTCCGTCGTTCTTTTTGCTACGGTAGCTACCTGGTCTTAATTAATTACTGGCGCCACTTTATGACGTTTTACAGTTAATAATGTATGTTTGAAATCGCCTCCCTCCCTCGATTTGACTAATCACTGATGAACCTGTTTGAATTTTGAGAAACTGTACATAATTCATGAAAGTCATATTTGTCCTTTCATAAAACTTTTTAATCTGATGAACATTTATCGTGAATTCGACACTATCCTTTCTAAGCAAATCATAGCTACTCGTACATGTTCTGTAACATAGGAGACTTCAAATTTTGAACAAAACTTTCCAACTTTTGACTGTGGCGGGGAAGATAAAGAATGCGTAATTTTCAAGACATTATTCTTTCTCATCTTAAAATTCTCCTCGGACCTTTTCTTGTTGTAATATAATTTTCCTTGGCGACGGCATTATTTAAATTACCCGCTGCCTCATCTACTAATTTCTGGATAATTTTCATCTGAAATCCTTCTTTAAAAAGAGCAATTTATCCAGATGCATTATAAACATCTTCACAAAATAATTATGTCCGTATTTTTCCTGTCGAGTTTTGTTTGGCTGATTTTAGGCGCACGCGAGCTCATCGGAGCAGCAATCCCAGCATTTTTATGTTAACCCATTGATTCATTTTGATCATATTCATGTTGACGCGTTTTACAGTATTGGAGTGCGAAGGATCGAGGAATTTTTTAAATTCTTAATAACGAGATTCAGCAAGAATACAGAAGGATAACTTGTAGACCATCAACCAAAAAAATTTTACTGGGACTCCTTATTTGGAAATGAACTTATTTAGAAATAATCGTGAAACCACTTTAGTGGAGCCTCGGTGTATTCGAATTATTTCCACCCCCTACGAAAAGTGATCTACTATTACTAATAAAAAAATCTATTTATATTCATGTGAATAATATATAAATATATACACTGCTGGCCACCGTAAATGCAACACCCTGAAGGAAGCATGCAAATAACATGAAATTCACAACATGCATTAGCGGAGGGGAGATATGCAAATGATTCGAATTTCAGCGCAGACACACATCACACGCTTGTGGCGCCATTTCAAAGTGCTGTTTAAGGCTTGGTGTTTTCGACGATTTCAAGTTTGCCAACTGTGTTTTTCTTGTAGTTTAAAAAAGAAAAAAAGATCAATTATGCCTCGTAGTAAACAGCGATCATCGTTTGATTAAGTATCGACAGAGGAAGGATAGTGGCCTACTGAAGAGTGGGGATTATCTTTCAGGGAAAATCGGTAGTCGTGTTGGAGAAACCAAACAACTGTAATGCGGATATGTGACCGTTGGATGCAGGAGGGTACGACGGACCGACGTGTTCGATCGCATCACGTGATGACAGGAACATTGTGCGCATGGCAGTGACGGATCGCTCAGTCACATCACGAACCATAGCCCGGCACATTCAGTCTATAACGCATCATCCAGTGTCTGCGCGTACCATTCGACGCCGTTTACAGCAGAGTGTTCTGACCGCAAGACGTCTATTGCTTCGTCTACCCTTGACGCAGAACCACAAACGACTCCGACGCCAATGGTGCAATGAAAGAAGGATGTGGACGGCAGAATGGAATAAAATTGTCTTTACTGACGAGTCACGCTTCTGTCTGCAGCACCACGATGGTCGGATTCGAGTCTGAAGACATTGTGGAGAGAGGATGCTGAACAGCTGCGTTATGCACCGCCACACTGGTCCTGTACCGGGTATTATGGTATGGGGCGCTATTGGATATCACTCTCGCACTCGTCTAGTACGCATTGCCGGTACTTTAAACAGCCAGCGAGGAGTTGGAGCCAGTTGTCCTTCCTTACCTTCAGGGCTTGCCCACAACCATATTTCAACAGGATAATGTACGACCACACGTGGCACGCATTGTCCAAGGATTCTTCGTCCATCGCCAGATTGAATTGTTTCCCTGGCCGGCTCGCTCTCCGGATCTTTCGCCGATAGAAAACATGTGGTCCATGGTTGCCGAAAGATTGACCCAGCTTACATCCCAAGCTGCCACACCAGATCAACTTTGGCAACGTGTGAAAGCTGCTTGGTGTGCTGTACCTCAAGAACACATCCAAAGTCTCTTTGAATCGATGTTGAGGCGTGTGGCAGCGGTGATCTCCAACAATGGCGGCTACTCTGGCTACTGATTCTAGAAGAAACCATACTTCACAGAAGCCTATAAATTTAATCATTTGATACTTGGTCAACATGTTATGTACTAAATACATTTTTTTGTAATATCTCTTGTCTTTCTTGGAGTTGCAATTTGGGTGGCCAGCAGTGTGCTTATAAAAATAATATATAAAGTTATTAACTCTGGGGAATAATGCAAATAAGTTAGTTCCGACGATTTCATTAGAAAAGTATATACTAGTTAGGCACTCGGTCGAGCTATAATTAATATTATTAATTAATTGACGTGCGTCATATTGCTTGATATTGACCGTGAAACATATTTGCAATTGAAGGAAATAAATTGTTTCCCTTATTATCTGCAGGGGATTTTCTGACATCATGCAGCTCCTTTATATGCCATTATTGCCTTTCTAAAGAACTATTATCTAATTCATCGTTTTGACTGTCGGACTTTGAACGCTTTTATGAATCATTATTATAGGGGAATATTACAAATTATTATAATTTTACGAGTAATGTATTGTTTTCGATTTCGAAGTGGGACAATAGCTGTTAAACATTGCTAAAAACCAAGTGTTTCTATTCATCGTCAACTGAACTGAATTATTTCCCGATTACTTTATCAAGCCAGACAGCAAGCTTCGTTACGGTTGTCTGAAATTGCTAAACTTTTTCTTCTTCCTACCTTAGTTTGTTTTTTTTACTCCTATGTTTATAAGGTATTTCTGCCGCCTTGTTGGCATGCCTTCGTGGTGTAGTGGTCAGCACGCTCGTCGCGTATTCGAGAAGTCCATGGTTCGAGTGCCGGTGAGGGCATTGCTCATTTTTCACATCTCCTGCTTCCAAATAACCTAATGTCTCTACATGTTTAACGCCCGTCGATCATATATTCGGGTTAGAAAGACAAATAGTAAGAATATAGAGCAGAATTTAATATCGAAATAACGTGTTAATTAAAATAAACCTCACACATTTTCAAAATAACAAAGCTTTTGAAAAATAGGCAATTTAGAGAGGTAAAAAATTCAACACGTTAAAATTGTCTTTCTACCGATTGAAAGAAACTAGTTTCTTAGGACAGATAACCAATTTCTTTAAGCATAACTGAAGAAAAATATATTTTTTTACCTTTGAACTCGTTCCAGCATAACATGTATGGACCCGAGTGTGACATTTTATACACCGTATCGTTTCGTATTTCTTTGTTTCCTCAGGTTTAATATAAAATATATAGTCTTAATGTTCAGTCTTCCTTTTTTTTGGTCTAACATCGGATGAAACTTAAATAGTTTTGTTCTTCCTCTTTGGCTGGTACTAATTCCAATTTATGACGAGTATTCTTTATTTTAATTTTTCTCCAAGCTGTTTCTCCATTCAGACGGGAAGAATGGATTTTGCAGTGGATTCTGTGTTGGTGGAGGTGGTTTATCCTGAAGTAGCACCTTGTTTCTTCTTCTTCTTATTATTATTATTACAGTCAAGTACCGAAAATCCCCCGACCTGAAATCCGCCAACTCCTGAAATCCACACTGCCTCTCAAAATATAAACATTGAATTTATAGGTTCCAGAAATCGCAGAATTGCAGAATGGAGAATGAAATACCGAAGAAAAAACATTTATCCAATAATGACGTCATAATTACCGAATAATAATGTTTCTGTGTTAGTGGCAGAAAAAGATCTTAGCCCAGAAGAGGTTTTTAGTATGGATGATGTTTTCAGATGAGCCAACACTGGCATATCACATGGCCGATGATGAAATCATTGGCTCTGTTTTGAAGTCGCCACAGCAAGAAAACGATTCCGACACCGACAAAGATTTGATATCGACGAAATTTGATAGGAGTGAGAAAATATCTGTTAATGAGGGCTTAGAACATGAGGAAAAATACCTAAACTATTTAGAACAACAGAGCTGTGTCACAGACCAAGAGATTATGACCCTGTAAAATTTACAAAAAAAAAACTTACTCTGGAGCACCTAAAGTTTTAAAACAAACCTCTATCAGAAAAATGTTTGAAACAAGTTTAAAAAAAATTATGTTTTATTAGTATCCCTTATTTTGACACGTCTCTATTCTATATGTCCTTAATGCTTTAAAATATTCTTGTAATCACTAATACAAATGAATATATATAATAATTTAATGTATATAATAAAATAATGTAATAATGTATATTATATAATAATTTAAAGTATATAATAAAATAATGTAATAATGTATATTATTGTACATAATAATTTAAGTAAATGTATCTAATATGGCTTATTTATTTTGCACTTTTAGTCTGAATATTATGATTTGGCTTTTCTGTCCCGAAATCCGCAAAATCCTAAAATCCGCACAACCTCTGGTATCAAGCATTGCGGATTTCTGGACTTCTACTGTATTACTATTTTCTTCTGATGTAGTATATAATCAGCAGCACAATCATCATTGTTGCTTTCATTGATATTTGAAGATATAACTATCTATGCTTTTGGCGTATTACAATACTTAGAGATATTTCACCTGGGATATCAGAAGACTGCAAAATACCGAATTTTGCATACTGATGGTTCTAAAAGATATATCTATCAGCTCTGAGAAGTGGAACATAAATTTTTATTCAAGATAATGGCAACATCGTCTCCTGAACTGAATCAATACAGTTCCATTTACTGCTCGCAGTCTAAGCGAGCAACTTTTATTTATTATTATTTTTATTATTATAACTATTTTTTAAAAGTTTTTCCTAAACACTCGTTTGAACTATTAATAAAGTTACATAACAGGTTCTAGACAGAAACGTTCTCTTTCCGCAGATGTTCTCCCGAACACATTTTTTAAATAAACGCAATTTTTTGAATTTTTAAGAATTTATTCCAGTATTTATCATCCGGTTACAGATTTTTAAAATATGCAATAACTACAGAACATTTTTAGTTTACACTGAATTCTTTTTTTAGTTAAAAGTTCCAGTAGAAAAGGGTTATAACGTTAAAACTTCGCTTAGTGTTTCTTTTACGTGCGCGTTGTTCTAGCATTTTATACTGAGCCATTAATTTCAATAAAGACAGTTTTCAGTTCCCAGTTTAACTGTACTAAAAGACTAAAATCAAGAAAATGTTTGTTTGTGTATTCTGATGTGCAATATCTAATGTGCGTAGTAGTTAAGGTGTCAATAATTGTTTCTCTGGTGATTGGTTTCTTGCCAGGGCAACGACGTGAATTTCTATTCAGAAATAATCTCGTAAGCAAGGAAAGCTGCGAGAGCCTTAATTCTTAAGGACTCTTTATAATTCATACGCGTAATTAAATTTAATGTTAGAATAATTCTGAAATTCGCATCAATGTGTCAAAATGGTTGATCGGAAAGCAAAACTAACCAGCAGAAAATGAAACTGAGCATACGTCGTCGCCCAGCGCGGTGGGATATATATCCACTTTGTATTTACTACTTTTCTAAATTTTATTTTATACATTATTTTGCATAACAAAGATTTTTGTTAGAAATTAAATTTAATTAAATATTTTATGCGTGTTTTGTTCTACAAAATAGTGCAGAAGCAAAAACCAAAACTCCAGAAATGTGATAAATGAAAAATTAATATGAGTATGCTTTACCACTCATTTTTCCCCCTTTTGTCTGCTACTTCGTTTTAATTTCTATTCTTTCACATTTTAAGCTTTCGGTAAACATGTTATATTTATAATTCTTTAATATTTATGTGAATTATTGTTTCGTATAATTTTTAATACTTATTTATTGTTGTTACAGAATTTAAAAAAAAAACCACTACTTTTTGCTTACTTTTTATTACTGACTGGCTTTTTACCCGCGGCTTCGCTCGCGTTGATGTCCTTAAATAAGATTCAACTCCGAGTGAGTTTTAAAAATACACTCCGCTTAAAATTTCATTAAATACTGCCGCCTTCTTCAATACCTATAGGCCGTGGATATTTTGTATTTAAGCGGAGTGTATCGCCACGAAATCTAGTAAAACTGATGACTGAAAAATGTTTGTGAAAGAAGAACCAAAAGCCGGAAATCCTGAAGGAATTTAAATAATAAATTAAATTAAACAAATAAAAATTAATAAACGCTTAATTAATAAATGTTACTCTTTCACGCCTTAATTATTTAACAGATTATCATGAAACTTTTAAGCAATATTTTTGATTTATAAGGTATTTCTTCTGCCTTCTTCGAATGCCTTCGTGGTGTAGTAGTGAGCACACTCGACGCGTAATTGAGAGTTCTGTGGTTCGATACCCGGCGAGGGCGTTGCTCATTTTTCATGTCTCCTGCTCCGAAACAGCCTGATGTCTCTACACTGGCGCCCGAACTAAAAAGATGGTAGATAATAATTCTCCACCACCGGGATGATTTGGCGACTGGGACCCCTAAACCCCAGTCGCCCTTTAAAAGGGGGAGTATATAAGGTATTTCCGCCGCCTTCTTCGAATGCCTTCGTGGTGTAGTGGTCAGCACACTCGAAGAGTAACTGAGAGGTCCGTGGTTCGATTCCCGGCGAAGGCGTTGCTCATTTTTCATTACTCCTGCTTTCAAAAAATGCCTAATGTCTCTACAATATATTAGAAAAGGTTAAAAATGTTTGCGTGATTTAAGCCACGCACCTGCGCGCGCCGACAAACTTTTACATCGTTTAACTTATCGTTACGAAACTTTCAACATTTAATGTTTATACAACGAAAATCATTTTAAGATAGGAAACATATTACATGGTTAAGTTTCAACAGATAAGTTGCATTTTGTAGCCTATAACCTTTTCTAATATGTCAAAAATATTTCTTGAAAATTTCATGATGATCGGTTAAGCAATTAACGCATGAAAGCGTAGCCAACAAACTCACATTCGCATTTATAATACACAGTCCAGTCACATTAATGTGACCATCTGTCAAAAGCCAGAATAACCACCTTTCGCAGAGCGGACTGCTGCGAGACGTGTAGGAAGAGAGTCACATAGGTCCCTGAAGGTGTTCTCTGGGATGTTGAGCCATGCCGACTCTAATGCTGTGGCCAGCTGCGCTAGATTACGCGGTTGAGGATCCATGGCGCGAACAACTCGATCGAGATGGTCCCACAGATGCTCGATTGGGTTTAAGTCAGGTGAGTTTGCTGGCCAGGGGAGGACGGTAAACTCATCCTGGTGCTCTTCGAACCACGCACGTACACTGGCAGCTGTATGGCACCTCGCATTGTCCTGCTGGAAGATGCCATCATCCTGAGGAAAAACAATGCGCATGTAGGGGTGAACATGGTCCGCAAGGACAGATGCGTACTTGTATTGATCCATTGTGCCTTCCACAATGATCAGTGAACCTAGAGAATGCCAGGAAAACATTCCCCAGACCATAATGCTCCCGCCTCCAGCTTGGACCGTTCCGGCAATGGTTGCAGGGTGGTTCCTTTCAGAGGTTTCACGCCTTATACGCCAACGTCCATCTGTCCGATGGAGCATAAAACGCGATTCATCCGAAAACGCAACCTGTCGCCACTCAGTGGACGTCCAGCTGCTGTACTGGCGTGCAAATTCTAGCCTTCGCCGTCGATGAACAGCAGTCAGCATAGGTGCACGAACCAGGCGTCTGCTTCGGAGGCCCAGACGCAGCAATGTTCGCTGAATAGTACTTTGGGAGACACTTTTGGTAGCCCCTTGGTTCATTTTGGTGGTCAGTTGCTCAACGGTAGCCCGTCTATCTGCCCGAACGCATCTCCGCAACCGTCGTTCGCCTCTGTCATCTATGGCCCGTGGTGCACCACATTTGCCACGTCGCTGATTTTGGACAGTCCCATTTTGCCATGCACGGTACACTTTTACCACGGCGGCACGCGAACAGTTCACAAACTCAGCCGTTTCGGAAATGCTTCCACCCTTGGCCCGAAAGCCAATGATCATGCCCTTTTGGAAGTCGGATAAATCGCTTCGTTTCTGCATTACGCCAACGATTGAAATGTTTTCCGAAGCCCTCACACACCCTTTATATACGCTCAACTGCACTGTGCTGCCACCTGCCTTCTGTGATTGGTTATTTAACTCTGACATGGAAAGTACGTGGTGGTCACATTAATGTGACTGGACTGTGTATTAGTTAGGATAAACCATTATTTTTGTTCTTTTGAATTTGAAAACAAAGGATTAAATAAAAGAAAATGTGTACTTTGTTTACTGCGCGATGGTTCGTAAACATCACCATTGTAATGTAATGTAATATCACGGAATGTAATAATCTTTCACAATAGAGCAATACCTTAGTCTTGATTATACGTTGGCAAAAAATTATCATACATAAAGTAATATTTCCTTTACGTTAATTTCACGCTTTCAGGCTTCAGGTAATATAAGGCTTATGAAATTCTATCACGCATGCAACAGATTTGTCGCGAAGCCCATCGAAGTAAAAACTTCAGCCTTTTACGACATATGTTTTGGTAAGATTGGTCAAAATTCTTATATGATGTTCGTCAGAAATATACCCAATAGCTCAACCAAACAAATCTCGTGGAAAATGAGACGGGTATTTGAAGATACTAAACAGGAGTTATATAACGATAATACAGAGGTATTAAACTAGCACTAACGATACAAAAACCTAACGATAATACGAAGGTACTAATAATTAAAGTGCAAGCCAAATAAAGGTGCAAATTATCCCGAAACTTATAATATCTAATGATTCATCTGTGGAAGGCCGAAAATTAGATCAGAGAGGGATTTAAAACTTGCTCTCACTTTATAGAGGAGAGAATGAAACGATAACGAGGAAGAACAGCTAATTTAAAAGCAGCAAAATGGACATAACTAAGAGACAGTCGAATAAATCTTACAGTAACATAGTTTTCATGGGAAAAGAAAGTTATCCATTATAACAACTAAAAGCAAAACGAAGTTTAGCAGGAGATCATGACACTTTGAGATTAGAGAATTCTTCACTTTCAATAGCTTTTCTCTAAGATTTTTAAGAGTATTGTTCCTGAAATCATCTAATTTGTCAGATATATTTTACCCTTGGGACATTACTTTCTATTATCCACTTCTAAGACCCCCCTGCTGAAGTGTGACGGATATTCTCATGCAAACACAAAGCTATGTTCCAAAATCCTTCTCGCGCCGTTTGATGGATGTGCCTAATTTGAGCTATTAGAGACCACCTCGTGATTCCCCAGGTACTCGTTCCATGCATTTACTATAATAGCAGTCAGTGGCAATTTGTAGGCATTCGACCACCCCTTTTCACTATACTATCTAAAGTTGACTCCTACGACGCTCGTGAAAAGTAGCTGATATCCTCTCTGTTGAGCACGAAGCGTTGCATCTTCTTTCGTTGAAATGCATGAAAGTACACAGTAACGCATTAATTTATCTTTTTCTCGACAGGAAAAAAAAAAGTCTGAAAGGTTTCAGATTTTAAATTATGTCCAAGAGGGCGTTTTTTAACCTTTTGTGTGTTACCTTTATTTATTAAATATCATGTTCTTCGCACTTAAGCCATAAAATTCAGTTCAACCAACAGCAATATCGCAAAATAATTTTAAAATGAGTCTATCTTTAGTTTTCCCGATACACAGTTCCGCGCGCTGGAGATGAAATTTTTTTTT
>KK116533.1:280017-290293 GCA_000611955.2 Stegodyphus mimosarum | reverse complement strand
TCAATAAATAAAAGTAACATACAAAATGTTTAAAAAACGCCGCTTTGGACGTAATTTAAAATCTGAAACCTTTCAGATTTTATTTATTTATTTATTTATTTTTTCCGTAGAGTGTTGCCATGGCTCGCTTTTAAATCGTTTGAAATTATTCATCAAAAATTCGTTAAAATTTTACAAAATATGAAATAGACAATAAAACAAATTCCAAATTCCAAATTTGGGCTTTCAGATGCGCATAGTCGGGTGGAAACGTACGTTATTCAAAATTGGTTGGCTCTAAATACCGTTGTTTTATTACATTTGGAGAAATATGCATACATTAATGCAGATTCTTCATTATTTAATTTCTTTAAATATAATACAGAGCTGCAAGTTTTGGTGGCAACATTTTGAAAAGTGATACAACGCTTTTAGTGATTTGACGCAAAATCGCAAAACGGAAACAATAGTCCTTCAGGGACAAAGCCCCTTTGGAATAAAGAAATAAATAAATAAAAATAAAAATAAACAATAATCTTGATATTGATGTTATTGATTTAAAAGGTAAGAAAGGCTTTCGCTTGTAATATAGAAATTAAAACAGAATTTTTTTTGGAATATCTAACTGAAAGCTATGTAATTTTATCTATATATGTCAGCTTCAGGACAAGATAAAATCAAGACTTTTCTAATACGAGCGATTATCAAAGAGATCTTCACATATCAGTCAGCGACTTTACAATTAGTATTTACGAGCTGGTAACGGAAACCGGTAGAAATGGTATTTAATATTCTATTTTTAGTATTTTAAAATTCTGACTAAAAATGTTTTATGACTTAAACTTCCTTTGCTTTCAAAACATAAAAATCTACTAAGAAAAATCTTTCATTGTAAAAGTAACAAAATCAAATTGTGACTTTGGATTTGGATCTAGCAAATAATTTGATGTTTACTTGGAAGTAAAATGAAACACTCTCTCCTAATTTAGTGGTTGTTAATTGATGGTAGATTGGTTTATTCCCTGAAAAGTCGATTAATCTGCGATCAGTGACAATAGCTACTTTTTCAATACTTAAATTTTTTATTTTTTATTTCGATATTTTCGCGGTTAAAGGTTTTTCTTAGTAGATTTTTATGTTTTGAAAGCAAAGCAGCTCTAGATAATACTAATTTTAAAATATTAATTAAATTCTGACTAAAAATGCATATCTTTCGTGGTTTTAAATTGAATTTCTGTTTCTTGGAGATGGTATGTGGTAAGTTTTCCTATCATAAATTATTATGAATTATTGGTGTAATACCTTGCAGCTTTAGCACAACTCATAGGATTTTTAATTTACTTTTAATTACTTTTATTTTGAATATAAATATACATATTTATATTCAAAATAAAAGTAAATAAGGAACGTAAGGAATAAATAAGATAAGGAAAGTAAAGAATATGTAAAAGATTAAATAAGCAACGTAAATTTCCCTTTTCAATTCTAGAAACAGTAACCTCTCTCTTCTCCTTTCTAGATGAATCCGTGTCATATGACTCTTACATAATTCTGATGATGTAAATGGAACTAAAGCAACCAATAGTAATTTTACAGAGGTATTAACTATCCAATCAAAAGGCTTTGTAAACCAACACTAACTAACTCAGTCTGAATTAAGATTCCACCCTGAACTTAATGCACTTGCTCGCTACTCTTCGCTGTCTGCTGCTTTCTTCTTTCTGCAAAATTATCAAAAATGTAAACTTCTTGAAATAAGCACAAATAATGTGCCAAGTTGTTTGTGGCCGCAATATGTTTACTGAAAATAAAATGAAGATGTAATCTGCCTCGACTGCCAAATTTCTTATTCAGTGTGGATCGGCATCTCAGCATTCTACGACATCAAAATTCCGGCTAGTCATGACTTCTGAGTTTGTTTTTATTATGCCATATATATATATATATATATATATATATATATATATATATATTATGTATACATATTATTTATCCTTTTCAATAATCTAAAGTAACTATTTTCAACAGCTAACGTCCTAAATAGATACCTGTTACACTGTTAAGCAAAGTTTATGCCACAATACATTCACTGATTTACACAATTTCAAATGATTAGTAACGTTTTCAGTTTTATAGCATGCCGTTGATCTGAATAGTTAAGTTCATTTTCATGGAAAATAAAATAGGTTTTTTTTTGGAGGGGGGATACATATATTTTCGACAATAAAATTATTTTTCATACGTATTATATAAAATATGCCTTATACGTAAACAAACTTCATTTTCTTAACTTTTTTTTTTCTTAAATTACTTCGGGGGGGGGGGGCAAATATTTTCAATTACAAAATGCTTTGTTGAATTATCATTTTTACAGCAAATGTTTTAAAAAACATATAAGGTATATCTCCCACATTCTTAGCGTGCCTTCGTGGTGTAATGGTCAGCACACTGAGCCGGTATTTCAGAGGTCCGTGGTTCGATCCCCGGCGAAGGCAGTGCATATTTTTCCCCTCTCCTGTTTGTAATTAACCTAATGTCTCTACAAACATATTTAAAAATCAGCGATGAAGATATAATAATAGGGTAATATAATAATAGCATATAGGTATACCATAACTGGGACGCATGAACAATATTAAAAGATGTTATTTACTAAATATGTGAAATTTTCAAAATGTCTCGGTGGCTCATAAATAACTGTATCAATAGCCACGGCCAGTTTGGTTTTCTGCAAAATCACGGGCAGTAGTGGCTCAAGTTTGACAGATTTCTTTACTGAATGGTAAAAATTGTTTTCGAATGCTCAGTAAAAGGCTTGTAAGGTTTATCCTAATTTTATTAACAGTTATTTTATGTTTTCTTTCCTATCCTTCTAGTTTCAGCTTACAATTTCCTACCAGAATGTAATTTCAGAAAGAAAGGCAGTAAATGCAAATAAGTAAAAAGTAGTACTTAAGTCGATGATTCACCGACTTTGTGAGAGAAAGTCTGAATTTCTGACTAGCGCGCATTTGCCTTTTGGCTACGTCTGTCTTAGCTTTGCTACGCTCGGCCATACTTTAGGCCCTTGTTTGGCATCGCCGATTTAATTGAGATTTAGAGGCCAAGTACTTAGAATCTTGATAGCTTCGGCTATATCTTCAGTCAGCTTTAGTTAAGCTTAGTTTAGTTTAATTTAACTTAATAATTATTTAAGTTCAAGCCCAAGTGGAGGCTTTTCTATACGTTTCGAGTTAGGAACTGATTGTAATTATTCTGAGAAATAAAGGGTAGTTAACCCTTCTTAACTCTTACGTATTTGTTCACACACTTAAGAGATTATTCGCTTACTAGTGTTTTGTGGGGTTCAAGGTTTTGAACGCTGAAATAAGTAAAACCCCACAGGCTTTTCTAATTTAATGCAATTTTTCACAAATTAGGTTTTGCAGAGATATTTCGAAGATTAGACTGAAATATATTCGAATGAGATTGAAACTAAAGCGAGAAGTGAAATATATTACTTGACATCGAATATTCTTTATCGCCTCCCTTGCATAATTTTGATTCATTTTACTTTCAACTACTTTCCGTAACTAGTAGAACTGACATTTCGATAAAAATAGCTCAAACGTAGCGAATGCAGATCGACCGTGAAAGTTCATTAATGTGACAGGAATTCCTCCTTTATAAAGAATTAGGATATTCCTATATAAGGAGGATATGTATTACAATATAAGGATTCCTATATAAGGAGGATAGGATATTCTTCCTTGCAGAGATGGCCAAACTTCAAGACGCGAGGAGCCGTGTGGTACATTTTATGAACGCTCGAGAGCCGCAAGCCCAAAATTATATCATTTCAAAAATAATGAGGCAAAATTTTGAATGTAAAGAAACTTCTGAAGTAAATTAATGAATATGTGATTAACATGATTAGATATAAATATGATTAAATGCGTCTTATATCTACAGGTTTTCTGTTCAGAAACGTTAAGCACCGTGAAATTAAAAATTTGTAACTCTTGCACGGGCAACAAAGCTTTTTTTCTTCAGGTAGAGAAACCAAATATTTTCTTCAATTTCCTTTATACTTCTCCGTTTATAATTATCGTTGTTTTATTTTAGTAAAAGTAAAATGAACCGGAAGCATATTTGTAAGGTTTTAGTTTAAACTAACAAAGTTTTATGTTAATTACTCTTTCCTGTGAACTCTTATTTCAACTTCCCGTTAGAATGAGCGCACTATTCAGCTTTATGCTAATTGAAATGGAGCCAAGTTTTGTATTTAAAGGTTAGCGAGGAGCTTCTCAGTGTGTGAGAGAGCTTTTAGTCTCAGATCGCTTCGGCTCTGTTCGACGTTCACCTGACTAGCTAGTATTTAAGTTCTAAGCCTTAGCGCTGCCACTCTAATACTTATGGAAGTAATCTAAGTGCGTTAGTATTAGCCAAATCTTGCTACGCACCCTTGATAGTTTAGAATAGAGGCCAACCTCGCGTTTAAAGCGACGACTACTTAATTTCTACTCACTTTATTTTAAATTATTTGATTGTTCAGTTTAGACCCAAGTGCGGTCATTTTTTTCTGTTATCCCTTCCGAGTTGGGAAGTGGCTGTAAATAGCAGTTTAATAAAAGGGTCATTTTAAATCCCTCTTACGTGCAGTTATTCTACCACTTCCACTGAACATAGCTGCATTCAGCTCGAGAATGCAGTTATGTTCTTGTCAGTGGATTTCGAGATCAGGACTTTGAAACGGTTACGACAATGTTCGCCAAAAGCATGTACAGAACACTCAGTCCTGACATATTCATTGGTCCACAATTACCAAAAAAAACTTTGAGTCAATTACAAATCATTATTTAAAAAAAAATTGTGTGTGTGTTTTTTTAAACTCATCAGCAGTCTT
Organism: Stegodyphus mimosarum; assembly: GCA_000611955.2. Classification (NCBI taxonomy): domain Eukaryota; kingdom Metazoa; phylum Arthropoda; class Arachnida; order Araneae; family Eresidae; genus Stegodyphus; species Stegodyphus mimosarum. The sequence continues at coordinate 285,429 of KK116533.1, read as the reverse complement.
TTAGAAAGAATAAATTAAATGACGCCCGTCAACGCGCATTGCAGAAACATTGTTACTAATATATATATATATATATATATAAATAAGCTATTAACCTGTTTAGGCTTTTGTATTTTGTAGGCTTTTAATGCATCAAATTTTTACGTACATAATATCAGAAATTAAATTTGCGACTAATAAAGAGACGTAGCACTGCACGATTTCTATTTCATATTCCATTTATATAAAAAAATTGAACTATATTTATTCAAAACAAGTCGCATTTCACCTGACAAAGAATCGCAAGTATCTCGCGAGCGGCAGTTAGGGTGCCGAAGAGCCGCAGTTTGGCTATGTTTGTTATATAGGATAATTCCTCCTTATATGTTATTAATGTGACAGAAATTCCTCCTTATATGTTATTAATGTGACAGAAATTCCTCCTTATATAGATGATGATTATTTAGATGGAAATTTCCATATCTATAATTTTTGGCATAACCACTTATTTAATTCAGTACAAGCTTGAAAAATAAAAAGCATCGAAATTCTAAAACTTTAAAATGGAATGCGTTTAATTATACCGTCATAATTTGTGAACATTGGCTTGAAAACTGAATTTAGCGCAGTCTGGTTATTGTCCTTTTTAAAAAAACTTCACAGGTGAGCAAACTGTTGCTAAAAGTTTACTCTAGATACTACATTACTAACTAATTCTTCAGACTTCACTTAAAGTTGAATGAGCTTCGAATACAGCAGAAAAACACAAGCTAAGGAAACTTTTAATAGGAGAAAATAATTTGCTTCTGCAGAAAATGGATCTCTTGCATATTTCTAGAAATGCAGGCAGTCCTTTCAGTTAAAAGTAAAATCAGAGAAGATTATAATTTCGCCAATATTTATTTCATCGTATTTTGCAAAAATAGATTATTATTAGAAAACTGATTAAGTAATTACAAGTAATTCAAGAAAAAAATAGTTTCTGACAAGATCTGCAAGCATTCATCTAACGTATGCCGCATTCTATGAATCAGTTCATTATTTATCATTTCGGAAACTTAGTTTTGTATATTTTAAGAAAATTTAATTTTTTAAGGCTATTAAAGAGCGATGATAACAGTAGCAAAATATATTACAATAATAATACCAATGTCAGTATTAATAATAATTTACCTATTAGTTGAAAGTCCTAAAAGTATACAAAGCTCCTTTTATAAATTTAATTCATTCACTGCTTAGAAAGAAAAGAAAAGAAAAAGAAAGAAAAAGAGGGGAACGATTTCGAAAGAAAATTAGACAAGGATCGTAAGAAGAGAAGAACGCAGATAATGCGTTCATTCTTCAAAATAGGAGGGGGGAGCACTCTTTTTTTTTTTTTTTTTTTTTTTTTTACTCTGATGAGGAGGAAGTAAGCAATCGATGAAAGCTCAAACACATTTGCAGATTCCAATCAAATAAATTTCTTACATAAAAAACGTGGGTAATAAATTGTATTTACCCCAGAGGGCCATCTCTTTCGTCATCCGGCGCCGAGTCCGGTGATATCAATAACAATAAAATATAAGAGTAAATAATGCAAATAAACAAATAGAAATTAGTCGACGACCTCCAAGATATCGTTCAACGCCTTCAATGGGCCGTACCGAGAGTTCGCTCACGTCCATAATTGGCCCATTCCGCTCATCGTCTTCTGACGTCACGAAACTAGCTTTCCGATTGGATGGGCGTTCCCGACCGACGGTAGCTGAAGGCGGTAGCGAGTGGTCGTGGGTCCGCAGGCCCATCGCAGAACCGGTCGGAACTCCTCGACGAGCAGGCACAGAGTGAGACGAGCTCTCTAGAAATCCGTTTTGTTTTGGTTCGCAGCAACTCGGCGGGACTCATTCATCGAGTTTTGGCCACTCGATTCTTTTCCGATCATTACGGGATCACCTTTCTACTACGGCCAGCAGGCCATGACTGTCGATCTGCCGCAGAAACTCATGCCGCCGGACCGTCACGCGAGCAGCGAGGACACCTCGGCCGAGGATAAAGCCAGCGGCAAAACTCTGTCTCAAATGCCGGCCACCATGCGGCCCAGACCCGGGGTCCCGTCTCCCAACTCATCGGCCCCGTCGTCTTTCCTCATCCGAGACATTTTGAGCGGGTCGGCTGACCAGAAGTCCGGTCAAAGAGGATTCAGTCCACCTGTGGGATCGAGCCCTCCGATGAGTGGAGCACCTCCGCACCCTCTTAGCGTTCTACACCACCCTCACCATCCTTTGCAACCCCCTCCTTTCTTCAGGCCCTTGGACATTCGCAGGCCGAATGGGGGAAGCCACTTCTCACCCCCTCTAGAAGACGAAGCGGAAGACGGTGGTGCATCTTCCGACGAAGAAGGGTCCAGGGACGTCGGAAACGGTGAGTTCGTTTTTCCAAATATTTTAGAACAAATGACTACACTATTGTTTCAGATATAGAAATTATTATTATCTAAAATTCTTATTTATTATTATCTAAAATTCTGGCATGAAATCGCAGTTCATCTCCAGGTTATAATTATTTTTGAATGTTTCAGAAACGGTAATAATTTTGCTCGCATTAATATCCCGTTTGACGCGTCATGTAGCAAATTTTATTGTGAAATCCATTTATTGTCCTTCTTCCTTTCAAAGATGTAATACTTATGCGAGATTAAATTAAACTGGGAATGAATTGTTAATCCACTGAATCATTCATTACACTGGTTTCCTTGCGCTCATATTTTTGAACGTTCAACATTTTGCATTATCATTATGCTTAGAATATATTTCTATAAATCAGTAATTTTAAATCAGAGAATATTTAATAACACACGCTGAGATCTAATACGCATTTAAAGAAAAACTGTTGTTTTATTTCACAATGTTTCTTGCATGTTAGGCTTAGTTAACCGAAGATTAAGAATTACAAGTAAATTTGCTTGAATTTCCCAGCATTCCATGTCTCCAGAGATAGTATTTACCGAGTAAACGTAATTGTTAATGACATGAAGAGAGGAAAACATTAAACCCCAGAAATGTGATCCAGAAACTGCTTCTTTTATCAGCATAGGCGCATGATATCTCCTGTCATTTTAAAACGCGGAGAACGTTTTTTAAGGCAGATACGTGAACGAAGACTTCGGAGTCAATTATTAAAAAATCATTGCCTCCTCTTCAGCTTGTTATAAAACACACCTGTGATCTAAAGCGAAGGAATTATAGTACAACAAACAGAAATTTATCGTTTTCTGTACTTAAATTCGATCTTATTACATTGCGAAATAGGTACTAGTTGATTTTTGCAATTAGTTTCTAGTACAGGCCTCGGCCGTGTGTGATCAGCGGGTAAGCTATTTCGTTGTTTCAATTAACCCACATCAGTTCCGAAAATAAAATTCAATATATAAAAATTAATTATAAAACATAAATATGAAATGAGAACTTGAAAAATACATTAAAAAAAGAAAAGTTTGCCATTTTGTTTGCATTCGTAGTTGGTCGTAAAACGACTAACTCGTATAAGCCATATTTAGCTAAATTGAGACCGCAAGTTCGGCACCAGCGAAGTCATTCATACCGAAGGAAACGCAGGTATACTTATTTTTACAATAATAGAATTAAAATTTTAATTTTTAAAAATTTAAACGCATTATAATTATTTCTCAATATAATGTATCCTATTATTCACCACGAAAGAGCTTCTTTCTTTTCACCGACGGCGGGGTAACTACCATATCGGTTAAGATCACCCCTGCTGACGGAATAAGCTTTGTTACAAAGTCCAAGCCTATGTTTGGCGAAGGGGCAAGTAAAATGTTGTATTTCAGTTCTTTTCAAAAGTCCACAAAACACTTTGGTGCGTTTCTTGCAACACGAACCGAGAAAGAACCGTTTATAAAATGAAAATACAACTGACCCGAAACATATCCTTAAACAGACACTTTGGCTGATTTTGATTCGCAACCACAAGAAGCTGCCTACGCCTGTAAGCCTGACATATCGAAATTTTAGTGAATCCTTGTTGAGAACTTCAGTTTATTTTAAATGTAATGTTTAGAATGATGCAGTTTCATGTCAAAAGCCGATGCAACTTTTTCTTACTTCAGGCGCATTTTTCTACGGTAATAACGTTTTAAAAATAATTAATTTCTCATTGATAATATTTATTGAGAAATGAATGGTCTGTTACTACTGATATTTTATAGTTATCTTAAAAGTGGGAATTCTCACTTCTTTGTTAATCGTTAGAACGTCTTGCATTAACGCTGCGAAAGAACATTTTCTGTTCTGCTTTCACGTCATTTCATATTCGTTTTGAGAATAAATACATCATGCTGCACTTGCCCTAATAATGATAAATTTATGTGTACTAAAAATGACAGAAATGTGCGATGCCAGCAAAGCAGAGGCAGTATTAATTAATTTTCAGCATCTTACAGTACCAAAGAGAGATTGAATAATCGCGATATTTTCAGTGTCTTCTGTGTTAAATTTCAAAGAACAAGAACTAAATATTCAGAATAATAAACGCAACTTTTACTTCAGAAATACTTGAAAGGGAAAGTTTTTTTAATTAATTTAAGTCGAGAAATCTAAAATGCTTAAATGTATCCTCTGACACCTGTTAATTGAAAAAAAAAATCTGAAAATATTTTATTTAACTTCTATGCATTTTAACGTTGTAATACAATCATTTTTAGGTAAAAAGTTTATAAAAATACTTCAAAACATATTTCAAGTATAAACTTAAGTTTTTAAGTATTTTTTTAGAATTTCTGAAATACTTTAAGATATTTTACTCTCATCGTTCATTCAAAAAATGAGCAAAGAATAAAATTTTCACCGATCGATAAATGTAAACTAAGAACCAAACATCTTTAAAAACTGGTGCCAAAATTTTGAAAATTTCAGTTTGCACTTAAATAATAAAAATTAAAAATCGTACACAATCTATAATGATTTTCAATATACATATATATACAAAGCTTGATATGCAGAATAATAGCTGTTTATTTGTAATACATTAACTAACAACATGTGTTTTTTTAATGCTGTAGTAAGAATGAAATACAATTTTTCATTTACATTTTTTTCCCAAAGAAAAGGAATTTGTAATCTATTTCTTTTAGCTTGTCCAAATAATATTCTTAAAATGCTTTTGTGATTTTGTAATTTATTTTATTTTATTGCAGTGCAGCTGTTTTAAGAATACATAATATTTTGCTCTATGTAACTATAAAAATGGCAAAAGGCGTCTTTTGCTACGTCAGATTTAAATCAAATTATACTTCATTACTAGCCGCTATGCGGCCAGCCTTCGTCTGGCTTTTAAACGTACCAGAAAAATGCCTAAAAGACACACCTTGGACCTATGGCCGCGTAAGTTCTTCCAACTTTTTTCTCTTTGTTAAGATTCCAACCCTCCTTTTAT